>JASEVX010000486.1:0-105000 GCA_031761405.1 Serripes groenlandicus | reverse complement strand
TACCGCCAATCCTGTCCCACATTTACTGACGATAATTCGTTGCATATTTTATGTATAGAGTTAAACCTCTGGAAAGGGTCAATTTGGGGGGTGTTTTCCTTATATATAATAGGCTAAATTAAACATCTGAATTTCTTATTTGTCGAGACGAAAGGTAATTTGATAAATGACTTTTTTCTTGCACAAGTGGTTGATATTTGTAAAGAGTAACAGTTATTTCTCTATATCGTTATTAATGGTCATAAAGGACCAATTGTATTATTTCATATGAGACTCCATTTTTACTTTATAAATAGATAGCTTTGGAAAAATAAATAAAAAAATAACAAAGGGATTTGAAAACATTCGGAAAAGTTCGAAATTGGTTGGAACAGTTGTTGTTGGTATTGACTTACACAGACAGTTTGGGCCTGTACGTGGGATCAACAGTTAATGTGAGAACTGATTGTTATTACCAAGGGCTGTTATCAATGCAGTTTTTGGCTGATACCAGATTTGGTTGGCTGGTATTTACCACATTGGCATATACTGGTTCAGAATTCGTTAGATCACTACAAGGAGGTCATACTTTTCTTAAAATCTTCCACAAATATGATAACATCATAATACCCATATATTTGTACAGAAACTAGTTTACGTATCTCTCTGTAAGTGAAGAAAAATTCGAATACACAGTCCACTTGATTACATAGCGATTGAAAACTTTTACGGACATTTCATTGCAAAATATAACTGTGTTACAAATATAATGCAAATTTTCCCTTGCAATTTGGAGTCTTAATTTATTAAAACCATGATAATCATATTCAAATGATTCAGAATTCATGATGTTACATTTTTTTCTTGTCACAGAAAACAAATACATGTAGGTTAAAACTCTCAAGTTCACATGATAACACGTACAGTTTGATACTGACACAAAGGTCTTGTAACAAGTAATACAAAGGTCAACCATGAAAGCCCAATGCCAAGGGTTTCATGTTAAAGATTTTATCAAAGACAGAAAGTATACCAAAGGTCAAGGCCACATGGCAGCAACTGTTTTACATACATAAGGTATTTGCAATAAGCAGTAAATTCACCAAACCTGAAAGGCCTATGTCAAATGATTGAAAAGTTATTTCAAACTATTTTGTCAAAGACAAACAGACAAAAAACTATATTTGACATCAGAATCAACTGAGGGCATAACAGAAAACGGAATAACATATATACCTACAATATTGATTCCACTGAGGTAGTGAATGTTCACCCGTAACATGTTACAGCTGGTATTTCATATATGTATCTCAAGGCAGAGTGGAATGCAACCCCCGACTCTAAGTTATTAATGGTATAAGCTTATAACTGTTTTATTGTGAAAACAAAACGTAAGTGTACAGCCATAATCGTTAACCTGCGGACGAATCTCTTTCCTCGTAACATCTTGCTACCACAAATAAAACCCCATTTAATTTCTCATTTACTATCGTAATCTCAACAGACTTATTTATCATAAACTATATTTCGGTTTAAACACGGTGATAATTTCCAACATACAAGTTCAAACTCATGAGAACGTATCATCCTGGATGCTTTTGTTTGTTTGTTTGGAGTTTAACGCCGCTTTCAACAGCTTTGGTCATATCACGGCGGTCAGTGCACCTATCCATGTTTTCCTGGCTTTCCTACACCAGTACTTACACAACATTCTTTCGAAGCCACTGACTACTTTCTCACATAGATCAGAGGTGAGAGGCGATTGAAAAATCGCCCGAAAAAATGTCGCCGCAACCGGGTATCGAACCCGTGACCTCCAGATCACGAGTCAGATACGCTACCAATTGAGCTACCCGGCCGGGCATCCTGGATGCAAGTATGAGCCTATAGTGTCATGATTTATTGGACAAAATAAGAAGTTGCACTATCAATTTGTGTGATATTGACCTTTAATATATGAATTGAAACAAGGTCATGGACAACCATGACATAATAACAAATGTGTGTCAAGTATATTGTTCACAAGATCAACAATTTCAGGCTTAGGTTTTTATGAAACTCTGCGAAATAATCTCTTTATATGTGGCCTGATTTTGTGTGGAAATCATGAGTTATACAGAACTAAAATATGAGGTGGGACATTTCAGATTTTATAAATTACCTGGGAACCAGTCAATTGAAACTAGTCAAATGGCCACCATTTCCCGCCGGGGTTAATGGATCTTACACACCACACCCACTCCCTCTAATTGCAATCTACGTACATACTAAGTTTTAGGTCAATGACAGTAATACAGACAGCATAATTTAAGGCATTTTACATATACCAAACTCACAATTTATAGGCTGAAAGCATGATGCCTTGCAATTGGCATTTTACCTGATAAGCTTCGTTCATGAATGTTAAAACCTGATATATTGATCATGGTGCCGGTGGCAGTGTGGGGATTCAAATGGTTCTTTCGCATTATTGTGAAGAAAACATCTGAACAATGCAGACACGTTAGAATTAAGCCTTTCGACGAGGTCCTCTCTATAAATTTTACACGAGACATCCACATTGGCAAAAAGGAATGTATACGATCAACAAACGAATCGCTAGCATAGTCGCAGCCCTTTTTTTATTCGATTAAACGTCAATATCTCACAATGAACTTTGGTCGGAAAGCCAGAGAGCGTCAAACCGTTTTCTCGAAAAGAGATGGCAAATACGTGATCAGGGGATGGTTGCTTCGCCGGGCAGAAACATGGAGGACACACGCGCGTCTCCACGCATTGATAGACCACATACACGTTAACTGTGAACGGCTATGTATGGAACGCCGGCACTGTCTTTGGTAATGATGAAACTCTATTATTATGCTTGTTTTGTATTATATTATGTATGAAGTTCTTTACACGTTGTGAAAACATATTTATATTATGTCGGTACATCGTTGTATGTTTTGGTTTTGTATTTATATTCTGACAGTCTTTTTTATATTATGTAGAAACATCTTTATATTATGTAGGTACATCTTTATACCATGTAGATACACCTTTATATTATGTAGATACATCTTTATATCATGTGCATGCTTAATTATTTTATTTCCATATTTTATGACGATAGGTGTCGATATCACGCCGCCTTAATGATTTACAAGACCGTTTACAATTTGGCACCAATATACATGAATGACATTTTAATATTTTCGGAAAATAAATATCACAATCTTCGCTCACAATCCAATATCAATTTAGCATTGACCTACAAACCTAGAACAAATTACATGCTAAATTCATTTAGATATTTTGGTTTTAAAGTCTGGAATATAAAGCATTCAACGTCTATTGTATCATTCAATCAAAATTATAAGAAATACCTTCTGGAAAAGGTTCCATACTAACAATATCTTGTTTATTTGCCGTTATTATGTTAAGAATTGTGTTTAAAGTATTTGGAGTGTCTGTCTTTACATGATTGAAAATTAATTATATTTGTATTTAATGCTATCATTTTTCATTTAAATGTGCATGTTTTTTAAATGTAATGTTATAATATTATTGAATGCCATATGTATAGGTTCGGTAAAAAAACACGTTTTCACCAATTTCTTCTTTGTTGCATTTTTCTATCCGTCTCCCATGCACCGAACTCGGAGTATTTGTAGAGAGTAGTTCCAGGATAGGTAAAATACCGCGTTTCCTAAGTTCATTCTTATAAATTCGGAAAAAAACGCGTTTTCCCTAATTCCATCTTGGTTGCATATGGAGTCTAACTTTTTTTTTGTTTCTCTCATGCACTAAACTCTGGGTATTTATAGAAAGGAGGTCCACAATACGTTAAATGTCGCGTTTCCTAAGTAGGTTCTTATAAATTCGGAAAAAACGCATTTCCCCTAATTTCTTCTTTGTTGCATATGGAGTGTAACTTTTTTTCTATCATTCTCCCATGCACCAAACTATGGGTATTTATAGAGAGGAGTTGTACAATACGTAAAATGTCGCGTTTCCAAAGTACGTTCATATAAATTTTGAAAATTCCTTCTTTGTTGCATATAGAGTGTAGCTTTTTTCTATTATTCTCCCATGCACACAACTCTAGGTATTTATAGAGAGTAGTTCAACGATATGTAAAATGTTGCGTTTGCTAAGTACGTTCTTTTAAATTCGGAAAAAAGTGTTTTTCTCGATTCCTTCTTTGTTGCATATAGCGTGTAAGTTTTGTATGCGTATCCCATGCACCAAACTCAAGGTATGTGTAGAGAGTAGTGCCAGGATAGGTAAAATGCCACGTTCCCTAAGTACCTTCTTATAGGTTCAGAACAAAAATCGCGTTTTTCCCAATTCCTTCTTTGTTGCATATAGAGTGTAATTTTCCCATGTACCAAACTCTGGGTATTTATAGAGAGAAGTTCTACCATACGTAAATTGTCGCGTTTCCTGAGTACGTTCTTATATTTTCGGGAAAAAGGCGCGTTTTCCCTAATTCCTTCTTTGTTGTTTGTTGACGTTGTTAACCGCATTAATGCCATTTGGCGAGCAGCTATCATTATACTACCATTTCTTACACATATTGTTTTCGGACTATTGGTTCTCAGACTATCTAATATATAGATAATGTGTCTTCGTTGATTTAAATCCTTGATATACTGGGTCCTGAACTAGATAGTGGGTCCTAAACCAGTAATTGGGTCTTGACCCAACATTTCAAAGACCCACTATTACATCTGGCGTTCCATTAAAATATATTTTATCGGGGTACTAATACTGTTTCAGACATTTTACCCACGTATTTGGGCTTTGAAAATGAGTTATCTCCCTTAAATTGAACTTGCGCTTCCAGTATATCCAACATCTAATCAGAATACCGGAAGGATAATTGCAGATGTCTTCCAAATGAGGGCCCAATAAACGAACCGGGTGTACATTGTGGGACCCAGTAAATCGACCATACATGTATATATAACATAACTGTATTAGCTGTAAACGATTAACAATAGTGTTAGCCTTCATCAGACAAACTTTGATAATATGAACACTTATCCGTGTTATCGCCTTTTAAATAGTACCGTTTGTATATCAACACCAGTGACAATTTATTATATATAGAGAGAGACTTAGTCATATAGATAGTGGGTCTGTGTTATTAAACACGTTTATCGGGTCCACTGTGAAATCGTGTAGATATTCACAGTTCTTCTTTGTCATGATATAATGTATTTTCTCACGAACCTATGTATCCCAATATATACCTTAAGTTGAAAGGGATAGTAGTCGTGTGGTGTTAAATTGTAAATAGCGGGGCTATTTAATAAAACAATAAATGTTGCAATTCTTTAGAGTTATTTAAAATCGTCCTATCCTTTATAGGTAACAGAAGATTCTCTGAGAGCAATACCATTTAGAAAATTCCTATTTTACTCGAACAGCAAAAACACGAAGGCTTTAACATATTTATTAGATATATATCGGTTTGGTTACAACAAGTAAATAACATGTATACATGTATTCGACTTTCCCTTCATCTACAGTTGACAGAATGTTTTACCACAGACAGATTGATTAAGCTTGGTATGTAACGTATTATTTGTTTCACAAGCATCTTTAATGCAGGTGACATAAATCCAGGAAAAATATGATGAAGACCAGACATGTCTTTGCTGTCAATATTCCCAATGTACGTAATATATATTCCTGTACATTTTTTATACTAAAGCCTTTCACCCATTTGCCATACTGAGTCGGATTCCTTCAATGCTATGAAGCACATGGTGCAACTCAAGATAAGTCACCTTAAAGCCCACCTAACAAACAAGCAGGTAACCTACCCAGTAGCACAGACAAATCATACAAAAAGACAAGGAACAAAACCCGGGGCAGATGCATCAAGACACGAAACCATACACAAACCAAAAAGGGGCAGTATGCAAAACCAAAATATACGCAAACGAGTACCACAATGAGACAGTCTGTGTGTCACGGAACAGAGAATTAAATCCGGATTTAAATAACAAAAAATACTTCCAACTGAACTCACATTTCTCAAAGTGTCGATTAGTCCGGATTACAATGATTGCGTAAATATTGTCGCGTGTCCTTGTTTTCTGTTATGCCAGTATGTCTTAATAGGAGTTAACATTTGTGTACCGTATAACATGATGGTTGTTAAGTACGCGTAAACTATCACATTTACCAGTGGCGTTCATATGGTTTCGGAAAAACGTGTACAGTGTAACCTTTGTTCTAGAAGTCTCCCTTGCTCCGAACTGGTGCAATCGGTAGAATACATATGCACAACGCGTAAACTGTCGCGTTTACCAGTGGCGTTCATATGGTTTCGGAAAAAAACGTGCTTTTCCATTTTCCTTCTTTGTTGCATGTATAGTGTAACTTTTGTTTTAGAAGTCTCCCATGCTCCAAACTGGTGCAATCGGTAGAGTGCATATGCACAACGCGTAAACTATCGCGTTCACCAGTGGCGTTCATATGGTTTCGGAAAAAAACGAGTTTTTCCAATTTCCTTCTTTGTTGCATGTATAGTGTAACTTTTGTTCTAGAAGTCAGTCTCCCATGCTCCAAACTGGTGCAATCGGTAGAATGCACATGCACAACGCTTAAACTATCATGTTTTCTAGTGAAGTTAATATGTTTTTTGGGAAAAAAAAGCGTTTTTCCTATTTCCTTCTTTGTTGCATGTACAGTGTAACTTTTGTTCTAGAAGTCTCACATGCTCCTGACTGGTGCTGTCGGTAGAGTGCATATGCACAACGCTTAAACTATCGCGTTTACCAGTGGTGTTCTTAAGGTTTCGGGAAAAAAAGGCTTTTTCCTATTTCCTTCTTTGTTGCATGTGCAGTGTAACTTTTGTTGTAGAAGTCTCACATGCTCCTAACTGGTGCTATCGGTAGAATGCATATGCACAACGCTTAAACTATCGCGATTACCAGTTGTGTTCATATGGTTTCGGAAAAAGCGTGATTTTCCAATTTCCTTCTTTGTTGCATGTGCAGTGTAATTTTTGTTCTAGAAGTCTCACATGCCCCAAACTGGTGCAATCGGTAGAGTGTATATGCACAACGCTTAAACTATCGCGTTTACCACTGGCGTTCATATGGTTTCGGAAAAAAACGTGTTTTTCCAATTTCCTTCTTTGTTGTATGTATAGAGTAACTTTTGTTTTAGAAGTCTCCCATGCTCCAAACTGGTGCAATCGGTAGAGTGCATATGCACAATGCTTAAACTATCATGTTTTCTAGTGTCGTTCATATGGTTTCGGAAAAAAACGCGTTTTTCCTATTTCCTTCTTTGTTGCATGTATAGTGTAACTTTTGTTCTAGAAGTCTCTCATGCTCCAAACTGGTGCAATCGGTAGAGTGATATGCACAGCGCTTAAACTATCGCGTTTACCAGTGGAGTTCATATGGTTTCGGAAAAAAAATGTGTTTTTCCAATTTCCTTCTTGGTTGCATGTAAAGTGTAACTTTTGTTCTAGAAGTCTCCCATGCTCCATACTGGTGCTATCGGTAGAGTGCATATGCACAACGCTTAAACTATCGCGTTTAACAGTGGCGTTCATATGGTTTCGGAAAAAAACGTGTTTTTCCAATTTCCTTCTTTGTTGTATGTATAGATTAACTTTTGTTTTAGAAGTCTCCCATGCTCCAAACTGGTGCAATCGGTAGAGTGCATATGCACAACGCTTAAACTATCGCGTTTACCAGTGTCGTTCATATGGTTTCAGGAAAAAAACGTGTTTCTCCAATTTCCTTCTTTGTTGCATGTATAGTGTAACTTTTGTTCTAGAAATCTCCCATGATCCTAACTGGTGCTATAGGTAGAATGCATATGCACAACGCTTAAACTATCATGTTTTCTAGTGACGTTCATATTGTTTCGTAAAAAACGCGTTTTTCCAATTTCATTCTTTGTTGCATGTATATTGTAACTTTTGTTCTAGAAGTCTCCCATGCTCCAAACTGGTACTATCGGTAGAGTGCATATGCACAACGCTTAAACTATCGCGTTTACCAGTGTCGTTCATATGGTTTCGGAAAAAAACGTGTTTCTCCAATTTCCTTCTTTGTTGCATGTATAGTGTAACTTTTGTTTTAGAAGTCTCCCAGGCTCCAAACTGGTGCTATCGGTAGAGTGCATATGCACAACGCGTAAACTATCGCGTTTACCAGTGGCGTTCATATGGTTTCGGAAAAAAACGTGTTTTTCCAATTTCCTTCTTTGTTGTATGTATAGAGTAACTTTTGTTTTAGAAGTCTCCCATGCTCCAAACTGGTGCAATCGGTAGAGTACATATGCACAACGCTTAAACTATCCCGTTTACCAGTGTCGTTCATATGGTTTCGAAAAAAAACGTGTTTCTCCAATTTCCTTCTTTGTTGCATGTATAGTGTAACTTTTGTTCTAGAAATCTCCCATGATCCTAACTGGTGCTATCGGTAGAATGCATATGCACAACGCTTAAACTATCATGTTTTCTAGTGATGTTCATATTGTTTCGGAAAAAACGCGTTTTTCAAATTTCATTCTTTGTTGCATGTATAGTGTAACTTTTGTTCTAGAAGCCTCCCATGCTCCAAACTGGAACAATCGGTAGAGTGCATATGCACAACGCTTAAACTATCGCGTTTACCAGTGTCGTTCTTATGGTTTTGGAAAAAAACGTGTTTTTCCAATTTCCTTATTTGTTGCATGTATAGTGTAACTTTTGTTCTAGAAGTCTCTTATGCTCCAAACTGGTGCTATCGGTAGAGTGCATATGCACAACGCTTAAACTATCGCGTTTACCAGTGTCGTTCATATGGTTTCGGAAAAAAACGTGTTTCTCCAATTTCCTTCTTTGTTGCATGTATAGTGTAACTTTTGTTCTAGAAGTCTCCCAGGCTCCAAACTGGTGCTATCGGTAGAGTGCATATGCACAACGCTTAAACTATCGCGTTTACCAGTGGCGTTCATATGGTTTCGGGAAAAAACATGTTTTTCCAATTTCCTTATTTGTTGTATGTATAGAGTAACTTTTGTTTTAGAAGTCTCCCATGCTCCAAACTGGTGCAATCGGTAGAGTGCATATGCACAACGCTTAAACTATCCCGTTTACCAGTGTCGTTCATATGGTTTCGGAAAAAAACGTGTTTCTCCAATTTCCTTCTTTGTTGCATGTATAGTGTGACTTTTGTTCTAGACATCTCCCATGATCCTAACTGGTGCTATCGATAGAATGCATATGCACAACGCTTAAACTATCATGTTTTCTAGTGACGTTCATATTGTTTCGGAAAAAACGCGTTTTTCCAATTTCCTACTTTGTTGCATGTATAGTGTAACTTTTGTTCTAGAAGTCTCCCATGCTCCAAACTGGTGCAATCGGTAGAGTGCATATGCACAACGCTTAAACTATCGCGTTTACCACTGGCGTTCATATGGTTTCGGAAAAAAATGTGTTTTTCCAATTTCCTTCTTTGTTGCATGTAAAGTGTAACTTTTGTTCTAGAAGTCTCCCATGCTCCAAACTGGTGCAATCGGTAGAGTGCATATGCACAACGCTTAAACTATCGCGTTTACCAGTGGCGTTCATATGGTTTCGGAAAAAAACGTGTTTTTCCAATTTCCTTCTTTGTTGTATGTATAAAGTAACTTTTGTTTTAGAAGTCTCCCATGCTCCAAACTGGTGCAATCGGTAGAGTGCATATGCACAACGCGTAAACTATCGCGTTTACCAGTGGCGTTCATATGGTTTCGGAAAAAAACGTGTTTCTCCAATTTCCTTCTTTGTTGCATGTATAGAGTAACTTTTGTTTTAGAAGCCTCCCATGCTCCAAACTGGTGCAATTGGTAGAGTGCATATGCACAACACGTAAACTATCGCGTTTACCAGTGGCGTTCATATGGTTTCGGAAAAAAATGTGTTTTTCCAATTTCCTTCTTTGTTGCATGTATAGAGTAACTTTTGTTTTAGAAGTCTCCCATGCTCCAAACTGGTGCAATCGGTAGAGTGCATATGCACAACGCTTAAACTATCGCGTTTACCAGTGTCGTTCATATGGTTTCGGAAAAAAACGTGTTTCTCCAATTTCCTTCTTTGTTGCGTGTATAGTGTAACTTTTGTTCTAGAAGTCTCCCAGGCTCCAAACTGGTGCTATCGGTAGAGTGCATATGCACAACGCTTAAACTATCGCGTTTACCAGTGTCGTTCATATGGTTTCGGAAAAAAACGTGTTTCTCCAATTTCCTTCTTTGTTGCATGTATAGAGTAACTTTTGTTTTAGAAGTCTCCCATGCTCCAAACTGGTGCAATCGGTAGAGTGCATATGAACAACGCGTAAACTATCGCGTTTACCAGTGGCGTTCATATGGTTTCGGAAAAAAACGTGCTTTTCCATTTTCCTTCTTTGTTGCATGTATAGAGTAACTTTTGTTTTAGAAGCCTCCCATGCTCTAAACTGGTGCAATCGGTAGAGTGCATATGCACAACACGTAAACTATCGCGTTTACCAGTGGCGTTCATATGGTTTCGGAAAAAAATGTGTTTTTCCAATTTCCTTCTTTGTTGCATGTATAGAGTAACTTTTGTTTTAGAAGTCTCCCATGCTCCAAACTGGTGCAATCGGTAGAGTGCATATGCACAACGCTTAAACTATCGCGTTTACCACTGGCGTTCATATGGTTTCGGAAAATAATGTGTTTTTCAAATTTCCTTCTTTGTTGCATGTAAAGTGTAACTTTTGTTCTAGAAGTCTCCCATGCTACAAACTGGTGCTATCGGTAGAGTGCATATGCAAAACGCTTAAACTATCGCGTTTACCAGTGTCGTTCATATGGTTTCGGAAAAAAACGTGTTTCTCCAATTTCCTTCTTTGCATGTATAGTGTAACATTTGTTTTAGAAGTCTCCCAGGCTCCAAACTGGTGCTATCGGTAGAGTGCATATGCACAACGCTTAAACTATCGCGTTTACCAGTGTCGTTCATGTATAGTGTAACATTTGTTTTAGAAGTCTCCCAGGCTCCAACCTGGTGCTATCGGTAGAGTGCATATGCACAACGCTTAAACTATCGCGTTTACCAGTGTCGTTCATATGGTTTCGGAAAAAAACGTGTTTCTCCAATTTCCTTCTTTGTTGCATGTATAGAGTAACTTCTGTTTTAGAAGCCTCCCATGCTCCAAACTGGTGCTATCGGTAGAGTGCATATGCACAACGCTTAAACTATCGCGTTTACCAGTGTCGTTCATATGGTTTCGGGAAAAAACGTGTTTCTCCAATTTCCTTCTTTGTTGCATGTATAGTGTAACTTTTGTTCTAGAAGTCTCCCAGGCTCCAAACTGGTGCTATCGGTAGAGTGCATATGCACAACGCTTAAACTATCGCGTTTACCAGTGTCGTTCATATGGTTTCGGAAAAAAACGTGTTTCTCCAATTTCCTTCTTTGTTGCATGTATAGTGTAACTTTTGTTCTAGAAGTATCCCAGGCTCCAAACTGGTGCTATCGGTAGAGTGCATATGCACAACGCTTAAACTATCGCGTTTACCAGTGTCGTTCATATGGTTTCGGGAAAAAACGTGTTTCTCCAATTTCCTTCTTTGTTGCATGTATAGAGTAACTTTTGTTTTAGAAGTCTCCCATGCTCCAAACTGGTGCTATCGGTAGAGTGCATATGCACAACGCTTAAACTATCGCGTTTACCAGTGGCGTTCATATGGTTTCGGAAAAAACGTGTTTTTCCAATTCCCTTCTTTGTTGTATGTATAGAGTAACTTTTGTTTTAGAAATCTCCCATGCTTCAAACTGGTGCAATCGGTAGAGTGCATATGCACAACGCTTAAACTATCGCGTTTACCAGTGTCGTTCATATGGTTTCGGAAAAAAACGTGTTTCTCCAATTTCCTTCTTTGTTGCATGTATAGTGTAACTTTTGTTTTAGAAGTCTCCCAGGCTCCAAACTGGTGCTATCGGTAGAGTGCATATGCACAACGCGTAAACTATCGCGTTTACCACTGGCGTTCATATGGTTTCGGAAAAAAACGTGTTTTTCCAATTTCCTTCTTTGTTGTATGTATAGAGTAACTTTTGTTTTAGAAGTCTCCCATGCTCCAAACTATTGCAATCGGTAGAGTGCATATGCACAACGCTTAAACTATCCCGTTTACCAGTGTCGTTCATATGGTTTCGGAAAAAAACGTGTTTCTCCAATTTCCTTCTTTGTTGCATGTATAGTGTAACTTTTGTTCTAGAAATCTCCCATGATCCTAACTGGTGCTATCGGTAGAATGCATATGCACAACGCTTAAACTATCATGTTTTCTAGTGACGTTCATATTGTTTCGGAAAAAACGCGTTTTTCCAATTTCATTCTTTGTTGCATGTATAGTGTAACGTTTGTTCTAGAAGTCTCCCATGCTCCAAACTGGTGCAATCGGTAGAGTGCATATGCACAACGCTTAAACTATCGCGTTTACCAGTGTCGTTCTTATGGTTTTGGAAAAAAACGTGTTTTTCCAATGTCCTGCTTTGTTGCATGTATAGTGTAACTTTTGTTCTAGAAGTCTCTTATGCTCCAAACTGGTGCTATCAGTAGAGTGCATATGCATGTAACGCTTAAACTATCGCGTTTACCAGTGTCGTTCATATGGTTTCGGAAAAAAACGTATTTCTCCAATGTCCTTCTTTGTTGCATGTATAGTGTAACTTTTGTTCTAGAAGTCTCCCAGGCTCCAAACTGGTGCTATCGGTAGAGTGCATATGCACAACGCTTAAACTATCACGTTTACCAGTGTCGTTCATATGGTTTCGGAAAAAAACGTGTTTCTCCAATTTCCTTCTTTGTTGCATGTATAGTGTAACTTTTGTTTTAGAAGTCTCCCATGCTCCAAACTGTTGCAATCGGTAGAGTGCATATGCACAACGCGTAAACTATCGCGTTTACCAGTGGCGTTCATATGGTTTCGGAAACAAACGTGTTTCTCCAATTTCCTTCTTTGTTGCATGTATAGAGTAACTTTTATTTTAGAAGCCTCCCATGCTCCAAACTGGTGCAATCGGTAGAGTGCATATGCACAACACGTAAACTATCGCGTTTACCAGTGGCGTTCATATGGTTTCGGAAAAAAATGTGTTTTTCCAATTTCCTTCTTTATTGCATGTATAGAGTAACTTTTGTTTTAGAAGTCTGCCATGCTCCAAACTGGTGCAATCGGTAGAGTGCATATCCACAAAGCTTAAACTATCGCGTTTACCACTGGCGTTCATATGGTTTCGGAAAAAAATGTGTTTTTCCAATTTCCTTCTTTGTTGCATGTAAAGTGTAACTTTTGTACTAGAAGTCTCCCATGCTCCAAACTGGTGCTATCGGTAGAGTGCATATGCACAACGCTTAAACTATCGCGTTTACCACTAGCGTTCATATGGTTTTGGAAAAAAACGTGTTTTTCCAATTTCCTTCTTTGCTGTATGTATAGAGTAACTTTTGTTTTAGAAGTCTCCCATGCTCCAAACTGGTGCAATCGGTCGAGTGCATATGCACAACGCTTAAACTATCCCGTTTACCAGTGTCGTTCATATGGTTTGGGAAAAAAACGTGTTTCTCCGATGTCCTTCTTTGTTGCATGTATAGTGTAACTTTTGTTCTAGAAATCTCCCATGATCCTAACTGGTGCTATCGGTAGAATGCATATGCACAACGCTTAATCTATCATGTTTTCTAGTGACGTTAATATGATTTTTGGAAAAAAACGCGTTTTTCCTATTTCCTTCTTTGTTGCATGTATAGTGTAATTTCTGTTCTAGAAGTCTCCCATGCTCCAAACTGGTGCTATCGGTAGAGTGCATATGCACAACGCGTAAACTATCGCGTTTACCAGTGGCGTTCATATGGTTTCGGAAAAAAACGTGTTTCTCCAATTTCCTTCTTTGTTGCATGTATAGAGTAACTTTTGTTTTAGAAGTCTCCCATGCTCCAAACTGGTGCAATCGGTAGAGTGCATATCCACAACGCTTAAACTATCGCGTTTACCACTGGCGTTCATATGGTTTCGGAAAAAAATGTGTTTTTCCAATTTCCTTCTTTGTTGCATGTAAAGTGTAACTTTTGTACTAGAAGTCTCCCATGCTCCAAACTGGTGCTATCGGTAGAGTGCATATGCACAACGCGTAAACTATCGCGTTTACCAGTGGCGTTCATATGGTTTCGGAAAAAAACGTGTTTCTCCAATTTCCTTCTTTGTTGCATGTATAGAGTAACTTTTGTTTTAGAAGCCTCCCATGCTCCAAACTGGTGCAATCGGTAGAGTGCATATGCACAACACGTAAACTATCGCGTTTACCCGTGGCGTTCATATGGTTTCGGAAAAAAATGTGTTTATCCAATTTCCTTCTTTGTTACATGTATAGAGTAACTTTTGTTTTAGAAGTCTCCCATGCTCCAAACTGGTGCAATCGGTAGAGTGTATATGCACAACGCTTAAACTATCGCGTTTACCACTGGCGTTCATATGGTTTCGGAAAAAAATGTGTTTTTCCAATTTCCTTCTTTGTTGCATGTAAAGTGTAACTTTTGTTCTAGAAGTCTCCCATGCTCCAAACTGGTGCTATCCGTAGAGTGCATATCATAACGCTTAAACTATCGCGTTTACCACTGGCGTTCATATGGTTTCGGGAAAAAACGTGTTTTTCCAATTTCCTTCTTTGTTGTATGTAAAGAATAACTTTTGTTTTAGAAGTCTCCCATGCTCCAAACTGGTGCAATCGGTAGAGTGCATATGCACAACGCTTAAACTATCGCGTTTACCAGTGTCGTTCATATGGTTTCGGAAAAAAACGTGTTTCTCCAATTTCCTTCTTTGTTGCATGTATAGTGTAACTTTTGTTCTAGAAATCTCCCAAGATCCTAACTGGTGCTATCGGTAGAATGCATATGCACAACGCTTAAACTATCATGTTTTCTAGTGACGTTCATATTGTTTCGGAAAAAACGCGTTTTTCCAATTTGATTCTTTGTTGCATGTAAAGTGTAACTTTTGTTCTAGAAGGCTCCCATGCTCTAAACTGGTGCTATCGGTAGAGTGCATATGCACAACGCTTAAACTATCATGTTTTCTAGTGACGTTCATATTGTTTCGGAAAAAACGCGTTTTTCCAATTTCATTCTTTGTTGCATGTATAGTGTAACTTTTGTTCTAGAAGTCTCCCATGCTCCAAGAGCAATTTATCCTTTATCCACATTGTTTTGAATACTGAAACTCATCTGCTTGTGGGAAAGGGGGGTCAAACTCATCGATTTTGCCCCAAAGAATATTTCTTAACTCCCCTTTATAATGATCAATTTCTCCGTTTACCGCGACGTTCTTCATGCCTATACACCTTTCAGAGATGCCAAGGCAGAGATGCAACAAGTCCTCTTGTTCACCTGATACAGAGCTCGAGATAAGGGGCTTTTTTCATGTTCTAAAATCCTTATTTGACATTTAAACACTATGTTGTGGGTACTCAAAAGAATCGTCTCAGTGAGACGATTCTTTTGAGGACCCACAACATAGGATATTGTTGAGTAATAAGAGAAATATTGTGGGGGGGAAAGACCTTTTCACTCGCTCTTATCTAGTCCTCTGCCTGATATTACTTCATTATTTCATAGAAAACGAGCCTTCTCATTTACAGCAAGCTCTCTGCTTAGAAATTTGACATTTATTAAACTTTTAAAACAATGATATAAAAACAGGATTTCTTCTGCAATGCAAGAGTTGTGAAAGAGAATGAAAGAAAATCTGTTTTTGGACAATTTTAGTTATATCTCCGAAAATGTAGAGATACTTTTGTTGTGTGTTATGTCCATGTCTAATCACCATTAACCCTTTCCCTTATATAGACACTTTCTGACGCCTCTGCAGCAAACAACTTTTTTTGAAAACATGTCGACAAAAGAAGAAATTGCGCAAAACTAGCAATTTTTCCTTTTGTCACCATGTTTTCAACTCTATTCCATTATTTAACTTTCGTTTGAAAGGGAGTTTCTCATTTTTTTTCGGGTATTTTTTTTAAAGTCGTCTGCTGCAGATTCGTGTTATGAAAGAGAAAAGGTTAAAGGCATATCCTGAGAAAACCAACCTTTGACCTACGGACCTTGCTAACATGAGAGTCCATGATCAGCCTGCATTGTTTCTGAGGGTCATTCTTGTATTGCATAAAGCATTTGCCTGTAGATTTTTAAAATGTTAGGGCCAAAAGAACATAATACAAACAAGTATTTTGATCTGTATCATTGCACAACCTAACACATGCGAAGGTCGATTTTTCCATGACATGACATAATTTGAAATAAAAAACACTTGATACCAAAGATGATAGATTTTCAAGACAGTTGACATTGAGTTAGGGTCGAAGAGACATCAGATCTGCTAACCATTTGAGCTCTATATAACATACGGTTTTAACCCTTTCCCACAAATCTGCAGCAGACGACTTTGGAAACATACCCGAAAATATAGAAAATTCCTATAATTTACTTAATTAAAAAAGTTGAAAACATGGTGGCAAAAGGAGAAATTGCTTGTTTTTGGCAATTCTTCTTAGGTCACAATGCTTTCAAAAGTCATCTCCTGCAGAGGCGTCAGAAAGCGTCTGTATGTGGGAAAAGGTTAACACAGGTGACCATGAGTTTGTGTTGAAAGACATGAGCTCTATATAACATAGATTTGACCTACAGTTAGGATCAAAAGACATAAGAACTGTTAAAAGTCTGGGCTGTTGATAAAAATAGTCATGCATCAATATAACTCTGAAATTACGGTTTTAGAAGGGAAAACAATTGTGTTCAAAAAGAAATGAAGGGTTTATTTGCATTAATTTTGGTGATGTTTATTGCAGAAAATTCCCCCTTAGAAACAGTCACTGTCTTGAAGAGAGAAATAAGATACATGTTTATTTTTGTTGTCATTGACACGGGTAGCTGTGACCATGGTAATGGTTACAGTCTGGTTACTATGGTAACAGTGTTGTAAATAACTTATATGTGTACATATTCTGATGTATTGCCATAGATTATGTTGATTTTGTTGAGTTTTATAAACCAATTCCCGAATGTGAATTTAGAGTTAAATCTGTAACTATGTATACATCTTACATTGTTGTTAGATTCTTCACCGTTTCTTAAATACAGGAACATTTTGTCATTGAAATAACTCTTTCCCAAATACAACAAATCAGCAGCAGGCGACTTGGAAAACATGGCGATGAAAATATTGAATATTTTAAAAAGGAATATACAATTATTGAATATGGTTGAAAAGGTGGTGGCAAAAAGGTATTCTCAATTTGCCACCATTTTTTCAAAAGATGTCTGCTGCAGATGAGTCCAAATGTGTCTACATATACAGGTTGGAAAGGGATAAAAGAAACATTAAAAGGCATGGAGTGTCATTTGGAGAAATTTCGCCTTGTCCCTATAAGTCGTCTGCTGCAAAATTGTTATATGTGGGAAAGGGTTAAGAGGAAAAGATATATCTGCATATAGTAAAAGGGGTAATAGACCACATTGATATGGACATTGAGAAGGTCTAAAATAAAATGGTATTGTCTGAGAAATTAATACAATTACTTCCTCAGTAAACACATGTATTTTTTTCATCCCCTCTGTTGTTTTAACCCTTTCCGTCATACAACAATTCTGCAGCAGATGACTTTGAACATATTTTGTCAAAACATAGAAAATCTCTATAATTGAATGGATAACCTATGACTTAAAGTGAAAAACTTTGTTGCTAAAGGAGAAATTGCTCGTTTTGAACAATTTCTTCTTTTGTCTCTATGTTTTCAAAAAGCTGTCTGCTGCAGAGCCGTCAGAAAGCGTCTATATGAGAGAAAGGGTTAACCCTTTCCCACTTACATTAAATCTGCAGCAGACGACTTTAAAAGACGGTTGGTAAAAGATATGGAAACTCTCTATAAATGAAAGAACTATCATTGAATAAAGAAGAAAACTTTGAGGCAAAAGGAGAAATTACTCATTATGAGCGTCTGTATGTGGGAAAGGGTCAATGACATGGTGACAATATATGGCCTTCTTTAAATAGTAAATGTTTTTAACCCCCCTTTCTCACATACAACAAATCTGAAGCAAATGACATTGAAATCATCTAGGAAAAAATTAGAAAGATTAGAGAAGAAAACAACGTGGCAAACGGAGAAATTCCACATGACGAGCTATTTCTCCATTTGTCATAATTGTTTTCAAATATTCTCTTCAGAGGTCGTCAGAAAGCTATGTATGTGGGAGAGGGTTAACTAGGTTTTCAACACAATTTAAAGGAAACAATCTTGCATCTAAACCACCAATTGTTCTTTTTGTTTCATGCTTTATAAACATATTTAACCCTTTCCCTCATATAGATGCTTTCTGACACCTCTGCAGCAGACGGCTTATTGAAAACATAGTGACAAATAAAGAAATTGCACAAAATGTGTGCAATTTCTCCTTTTGCCATAATGTTTACCAATTTTTGGTTATCCATTCAATTATGGAGATTTACTATCCTTTGACAAAATACGTCGAAAGTCGTCTGCTGCATAATTGTTGTATGAGGGAAAGGGTTAACAGTTGTCTGCTTTAAAAACATCTGTGGGAGACATTGCTGATTTTCAGCCATTGATATTTTTCCCAGTTGTCTTTTTTTTCTTTCTTTATCAAATATTGAGGGCTACAGATGTGTCAAAAGTCATATATATCTGGAGGAATACTCTTTTCTTTAGAATAGTATTGATGATAGTACTTGATAGATATGTTTTCTTTAACCTGCAGCAGTACACAATATAGATGTGGTGCCTAAAGTTTCACACAGTGTAGAAACAACAAGAAGTGTTTTAACGGAATCAGTCATTGTATCTACCTCATTCTTTAAATACAACAAACTATTCTCAACACTTTTCCTCCGTTTGCCATTTTCTTTGCTAAAATTATAATTGAAAATCATTCTATGTAACTAATTCACGTATAATTGGTGAATTGATTTCAGCCATTAACCCTTTCCCACATACAACAAATCTGCAGCACACGATGTTGTCTCCATCCAAGCAAGAATAATGGACAATTGCTATAAATGTTGGTTTATTTAGTGAATAGAGCTGGACAAATTGTGAAAAAGGAGAAATGACTCATCATGAGCAATTTCTCCTTTTGCCACAATGTTTTCAAATGCTGTGTGCTGCAGATGCATCAACGTTTCATTTGTGAAGAAAAAAGGGGGAGGAGATGTGTTCATTTAAACGAAGATGTGAAGTAACCTTAGTTATGTACAAATCTTCACTTTGTGTTCATGTATCTACCTGTTCTGTTTTATGAACAACTAACTGTTCAGTAAAAACCTGCCTAGTTTATCCTTTCCCACATACAACAAATCCACAGCAGACAACTTCGTAAATATATGGGCAAAAATATGAAATAAGTCTATAAATGAAAGGAGAACTATTGAATTAAGATGAAAACATTACGGTAAGTTTTCAAAAGTCGTCTGCTGCAGATAAGTCCATATGTGGTAAGGGAATAAAGACCATGTATAGTTTACAGTTACCATGTTTGAATATTGTGCACAATATTTAAGTGAAAAAAAAACCACCCACCTCATTTATACAGAGTAATAACATTAAATTCTTTGTAGAAAAAATGAAACTTGAATGTCAATATTATATTTAACCAGAACCAGACATTAACGAAATGTTTCACCAATAAAAAAAAAATGAATAACTATTTCCACATGACATTTGTGACAACTCTGCAGCAGACGACATCAAAGACATCTTGGCATAGGTTTGGAAAATCGCTATATATGAAAGCGTTATTAATAAGTAGTATTCAAAACGTTCTTGCAAAAGATGAAATTGCTCATTGTGAACAATTTATTCTTTTGCTTCCATGTCTGCATGTGGGGAAGTGTTGAACTCTTATTAACACCGACATTTAGAGAAACTGAACTTCTTTTCAGAAAGACCATCTTAATAATACATTTTAGATTTATATGAGCTGTTTGCCTCTTTCGCAATCCAGTAACTAAATAGTGTGTATGAGTGAATACATGTACACATAGTTTAATTAAATATTTTAAAAATTCAACCAATGAATTGTGATCCATGTTGTTTTGTACATACAACTAGAAATGTGGATTATAATTATAAATCATCCATGCTTTTGTATTATTTTGCAAAAAGCATACAACACAACCCTATGGATAGTGAAAAGGCATGCTTAAATGAAAGGCAGGATTTGTATTATTATTGTATTACTTTCTCTTCATTCTCATGACTATTTGTTCTTCATATCAAAGTTATAACATTTTGTACCTGTTGCTAGGCAATCAGAATGTGTAAGTCACCTCATTCCCAGTTGTGTTGAAAACTATGACAGGGCTCTAGATAAGGTGAAATAACTCTTCCAAAACTTAACTATTTGATGAAAAGGGAAATACTGGACAAATGAAGGGATCAGAAATGATTAAACATTGCGTGGAGTAGGAACAAGCAATATTGCTATTTAACCCTTTCCCACTTGTAGAGGCATTCTGACACATCTGCAGCAGGCGACTTTTGAAAACATTAATATTTTAATTGAGTTGAAAATGTTGTGGAAAAATGAGAAATTGGTCATCTTGGGCAATTTCTCCTTTGCCACCATGTTTACAAAAATTGTCTGTTGCAGATGCTAGATGCAGACTTGAGTAGAATGAGAAAATGAACCGAATTGATTGAACAGGAAGTTCAGTATCTAGTGCTCTGTATATAGTAATGCATGTATCATGAATACCTTTAAATTATGTCATTTTTCTTTTTTCCTGTTATATTGTAACAATATCACATTTTTCATGGAGAGATTCAAATTTCGTAGGTTTTCCTATTTATTTTTGAGCTGAATTTATCCCCTATCCTTTTTTGTGTGACCTGCCATAGCAGGGAAACATCTATAGATCACTTCTTCATCGCCTGTCTGCAACTTACTGACTGATTTTAAAAATAAGGTTTGATGTCTATTTTGTCAAGAATCCATAATTATGTTTTGGTCCCAGAAAATTACAAAAATAAATAAATGTTTTTCATTTTCCCATCTCTAGGAAAGCAGACATCTTAGATAGAGCTTGTAGAAATGAAGAGTTCTATGAACATGTTGTGATTAACCCTTTCCCACATGCAGACGCATAGCAACACAGTAGACACCTATGAAAACATTGGACAAAGTACAAATTGCTTAGCATAAGTAATTTCACCTTTTGCCACAATGTTTTAAAAACAATGAATTAAAAAGTACTATTTCATTTATAGAGATTCTCCATATTTTTTACCTGTATGTTGTCACACTCATCTTCTGCATATGTGTTGTATACATGTCAGAAAGGGTTAAATCTAAAAACCTGCAAATTTGAATTTTCACCCTGAATAAAAATGAAACTCGGGTATTTTATTTTATGTGCTATATTTGGAGCAAAAAAGAGCAAAGTTTTCTATATGAAATAATGTAAAAAGTTTCCATCTTTTTAATTGATAAGGTAGTTCTTGGAAACTTTAAAGTGATTTTCTTTTGATCCGTTTTTGCTTGTTTGAAAAATTAAAAAGTCAAGCAAATTTAAAAAAAAAAAAAAAAAATTTCCCCTTTGCAGATGACTGTTGAAATTGAAACATTGTGGCAAAAGAAGAAATTGCCTTTCCACTCTATCCAATAAATACATCCTCAAATATTAGGATTATTTCATTTTTGCAAAGTATATATATCGAAGACGTCTGATGCAGAATTTAAGCTCACCTGAGCACAACATTTTGGCCTGATTTTGCACAAAATAAATAATGGTCCTTGTGGAACCTCTTCCAAGATCACTGAAATTAAGGTTAAAAACGCATGGCCGCCAGGGGGCAGGGCTTATTTTCTTTATATGTTTATATGGTGAAATCTTTTAAAATAGATTATTCAGGTCCGTTGAAAAACATGGCCGTCAGGGTGCTTGTTTTCCTAGTATGCATAGACTAAGAACATTGAAAACTAGTTAACTTTTATTAAATCAGGTGAGCGATATAGGAACGTCATGGTTCTCTTGTTTTGTATGTGGGAAAGGGTTAACTACATATTCGATCAAATAAGCCTGAATGATATCAACTCTTACAATTCATCGTCATTGTCCAGTAACAAAACGCCCGTTACTGAAAAAAAGAACAAAATAAATTGACTGTAAAAATATTATATTTTAAATTGGAGACTTAGCTCTTTGTTGTCTCACAGTCTGTTGAATTTAATTCTTTTCTCCATTACATCAGGTATCATTACTATTCTAGACAAATTAGGTAAAGAAGGGAGATACATTAGATCTTTACCCTTTCACACATACAACAAATCTGCAGCAGAAATATTCCGATTTTCTATAAACAAAATTATAAAAGTATAGTTATGTTGGATAAAAAAGATTGTGGCATAATTACCACATAATTTGCCACAATACTTTAAAAGTCGTCGGCCACATAATGATTGATCGTTATTAGTAACATAGATCTTTACTCGATATACGAAATTTCATATAAATTATAAACAGATGTTTCACTCTTGACATTATTACAACACAAACAAAATGGAGGAAAGAATTAAATAGATGTTCTTCATTACTATGTATTTTTACTGTATTCTTGAAATGATCTGTTTTATTAATGTTGTCAGCTGTTTTATAAATGAATAAAAATTATGAATGACTTAAATAACTGTTGGTGTATTTTATCTTTCACCTAAATGTTTTATTATTTTCGGGCTGGAATAATACTAATTTTTAGCTCGACTATTTGGAGAATATGAGTGTTATTGTACTCATCTTGGCGGCGGTGAAGGTTTTTCATGCATGTACATCTATTTCATCACAGCTCAGTTACTTCTAGATGTATTACATTGAAACTTTCATTTTGTAGGAATGTTCCTTGTGTGACCCTCTATCCGATTCCTTCAAGCCATGTTGATTGGTCAAAAAACATGGCCGCATGGCTGTTTTGCCTTATATAGCTATAGTGAAAACTTAAAAAATTGGCAAAGATGGTCCTTGGGCAGAGCTTGTATCTTTACATACTTTTTCAAGCACTATATATTGGTTGAAAGACAACGCCTCGCTGTAGTGGTTAGAGCGCCACGTCCTTGATGTATGGTGACCATCGTCTCGCTGTAGTGGTTAAAGCCACCGCCTTGTTGTATGGTGACTATAGTCTCGCTGTAGTGGTAAGATACAGAACCTTGTTGTATGGTGATCATCGCCTCGCTGTTGTGGTTATAGCCACCGCCTTGTTTAGTTGTATACTGATCATCGCCTCGCTGTAGTGGTTTGAGCCATCGTCTTCTTGTATGGTGACTATTGTATCGCTGTAGTGGTTAGAGTAACTGCCTTGTTGTATGGTGACCGTATCCTCGATGTAGTGGCTAGAGAGTCACCTTGTTTTATTGTATGCTGATCATCGCCTTGCTGTAGTGGTTTGAGCCACCGCCTTCTTGTCTGGTGACAATCGTATCGCTGTAGTGGTTAGAGTGACTACCTTGTTGTATGGTGACCGTAGCCTCGCTGTAGTGGTTTGAGCCACTGCCTTGTTGTATGGTGACCATTGCCTCGTTGTAGTGGTTAGAGCCACCGCTTTGTTGCATGCTTACAATCGCCTCGCTGTAGTAGTTAGAGCTAGCACCTTGTTGTATGGTGACCATCGCCTCGCTGTAGTGGTTAGAGCTAGCACCTTGTTGTATGGTGACCATCGCCTCGCTGTAGTGGTTAAAGCTAGCACCTTGTTGTATGGTGACCATCGCCTCGTTGTAGTGGTTAGAGCTAGCACCTTGTTGTATGGTGACCATCGTCTCGCTGTAGTGGTTAGAGCAACTGCCTTGTTGTATGGTGACTGTAGCCTCGCTGTAGGGAATAGAGCCACCGCCTTGTTACATGCTAACCATCCACTCGCTGTAGTGGTTAGAGCTAGCACCTTGCTGTATGGTGATCATCGCCTCGCTGTAGTGGTTAGAGTCACTACCTTGTTGTATGGTGACCGTAGCCTTGCTGTAGTGGTTAGAGCCACTGCCTTGTTGCATGCTAACCATCGCCTCGCTGTAGTGGTTAGAGCTAGCACCTTGTTGTACGGTGACAGTCGCCTCGCTGTAGTGGTTAGAGCCACTACATTGTTGTATGGTGACCGTATCCTCGCTGCAGTGGTTATAGCCACCGCCTTGTTTTGTTGTATGCTGATCATCGCCTCGTTGTAGTGGTTTGAGCCACAGCCTTCGTGTATGGTGAACATCGCCTCGCTGTAGTGGTTAGAGCCACTGCCTTGTTGTATGGTGACCATCGTATCGCTGTAGTGGTTAGAGCTAGCACCTTGTTGTATGGTGATTATCGTATCGCTGTAGTGGTTAGAGAAACTGCCTTGTTGTATGGTGACCGTAGCCTCGATGCTCATGGTGAGCTATTGTGATGGTATGATGTCCGCTGCCAACAGCTGTTTATATTTTGACTAAACTTAGTAGGAATTATCCTTGGACACGGTCCTCTTTCAAATTTGTTCAAAGAAATCAATTCCATGTAGAGCTTTAGTTGCTGTGTAATCAGAAAAGGAGACAAATGCCAAAACTTTAAAAAACTTCTTGTCCAAAAGTACTGGCCTGATTTAAAAATTTTTTGGCACAAATGTTACTTTCGTCTACCTCTTCCAAGATTGGTCAAGTTATTCGGTCCTTTTGAAAACATGGTCATCAGGGGGCGGAGTTTGTCTACCTTATATATGTATAAAGTGAAAGCTTTAAAAAAACGTCTTGTCAAAAAGTACTGGCATGATTTTGCACACAATTAATGGTCCTTGTTGAACCTCTTCCAAGATCACTGAAATTAAGGTTAAAAAAGTATGGCCACCAGCGGGCAGGGCTTATTTTCTTTATATGTTTATATAGTGAAAACTTTTAAAATCTTCATGTTAAAAGTAAAGACCTGATTTTAAAATAGATTATTCAGATCCGTTGAAAAACATGGCCACCAGGGTGCTTGTTTTCCTAGTATGCATAGACTAAGAACATTGAAAACTATTTAACTTTTATTAAATCAGGTGAGCGATATAGGAACGTCATGGTTCTCTTGTTTTGTATGTGGGAAAGGGTTAACTACATTTTCGATCAAATTAGCCTGAATGATATCAACTCTTACAATTCATCGTCATTGTCCAGTATCAAAACGCCCGTTACTGAAAAAAAGGACAAAATAAATTCACTGTAAAAATAATATATTTCAAATTGGAGACTTAGCTCTTTGTTGTCTCACAGTCTGTTGAATTTAATTCTTTTCTCCATTACATCAGGTTTCATTACTATTCTAGACAAATCAGGTAAAGAAGGGAGATACATTCGATCTTTACCCTTTCACACATACAACAAATCTGCAGCAGAAATATTCCGATTTTCTATAAACAAAATTATAAAAGTATAGTTATGTTGGATAAAAAAGATTGTGGCATAATTACCACATAATTTGCCACAATACTTTAAAAGTCGTCGGCCACATAATGATTGATCGTTATTAGTAACATAGATCTTTACTCGATATACGAAATTTCATATAAACTATAAACAGATGTTTCACTCTTGACATTATTACAACACAAACAAAATGGAGGAAAGAATTAAATAGATGTTCTTCATTACTATGTATTTTTACTGTATTCTTGAAATGATCTGTTTTATTAATGTTGTCAGCTGTTTTATAAATGAATAAAAATTATGAATGACTTAAATAACTGTTGGTGTATTTTATCTTTCACCTATAAGTTTTATTATTTCGGGCTGGAATAATACTAATCTTTAGCTCGACTATTTGGAGAATATGAGTGTTATTGTACTCATCCTGGCGACGGTGAAGGTTTTTCATGCATGTACATCTATTTCATCACAGCTCAGTTACTTCTAGATGTTTTACATTGAAACTTTCATTTTGTAGGAATGTTCCTTGTGTGACCTTCTATTCGATTCCTTCAAGCCATGTTGATTGGTCAAAAAACATGGCCGCATGGCTGTTTTGCCTTATATAGCTATAGTGAAAACTTAAAAAATTGGCAAAGATGGTCCTTGGGCGGAGCTTGTATCTTTACATACTTTTTCAAGCAATATATATTGGTTGAAAGACAATGCCTCGCTGTAGTGGTTAGAGCGCCACGTCCTTGATGTATGGTGACCGTCGTCTCGCTGTAGTGGTTAGAGCAACTGCCTTGTTGTATGGTGACCGTAGCCTCGATGTAGTGGCTAGAGTCACCGCCTTGTTTTGTTGTATGCTGATCATCGCCTCGCTGTAGTTTGAGCCACCGCCTTCTTGTCTGGTGACAATCGTATCGCTGTAGTGGTTAGAGCTAGCACCTTGTTGTATGGTGACCATCGCCTCGCTGTAGTGGTTAGAACCACTACCTTGTTGTATGGTGACCGTAGCCTCGCTGTAGTGGTTTGAGCCACTGCCTTTTTGTATGGTGACCATTGCCTCGTTGTAGTGGTTAGAGCCACCGCATTGTTGCATGCTTACAATCCCCTCGCTGTAGTGGTTTGAGCGACTGCCTTGTTGTATGGTGACCGTAGCCTCGCTGTAGTGGTTTGAGCCACTGCCTTGTTGTATGGTGACCATTTCCTCGTTGGAGTGGTTAGAGCCACCGCCTTGTTGCATGCTTACAATCGCCTCGCTGTAGTGGTTAGAGCTAGCACCTTGTTGTATGGTGACCATCGCCTCGCTGTAGTGGTTAGAGCTAGCACCTTGTTGTATGGTGACCATCGCCTCGCTGTAGTGGTTAGAGCTAGCACCTTGTTGTATGGTGACCATCGCCTCGCTGTAGTGGTTTTAGCCACCGCCTTCTTGTATGATGACCATCGTATCGCTGTAGTGGTTAGAGCAACTGCCTTGTTGTATGGTGACTGTATCCTCGCTGTAGGGAATAGAGCCACCGCCTTGTTGCATGCTAACCATCCACTCGCTGTAGTGGTTAGAGCTAGCACCTTGCTGTATGGTGATTATCGCCTCGATGTAGTGGTTAGAGTCACTACCTTGCTGTATGGTGACCGTAGCCTCGCTGTAGTGGTTAGAGCCACTGCCTTGATGAATGGTGACCATTGCCCCGCTGTAGTGGTTAGAGCCAGCGCCTTGTTACATGCTAACCATCGCCTCGCTGTAGTGCTTAGAGCTAGCACCTTGTTGTATGGTGACAGTCGCCTCGCTGTAGTAGTTAGATCCACTACCTTGTTGTATGGCGACCGTATCCTCGCTGTAGTGGTTATAGCCACCGCCTTGTTTTGTTGTATGCTGATCATCGCCTCGCTGTAGTGGTTTGAGCCACAGCCTTCTTGTATGGTGAACATCGCCTCGCTGTGGTGGTTAGAGCCACTGCCTTTTTATATGGTGACCATCGCCTCTCTGTGGTGGTTAGAGCCACCGCCTTCTTGTAGTGTGGCCATCGCCTCGCTGTAGTGGTTAGAGCCACCACATTGTTGTATGGTGACCATCGCCTCGCTGTAGTGGTAAGATACAGCACCTTCTTGTATTGTGATTATCGTCTCGCTGTAGTGGTAAGATACAGCACATTGTTGCATGGTGACCATCGCCTCGCTGTAGTGGTTAGAGCCACCGCCTTCTTGTATTGTGACCCTAGCCTAGCTGTAGTGGTTAGAGCCTCCGCCTTGTTGTATGCTGACCATCGCCTCGCTGTAGTGGTAAGAGCTAGCACCTTGTTGTATGGTGACCATCGCCTAGCTGTAGTTGTTAGAGCCACTGTCTTGTTGTATGCTCACGATCGCCTCGCTGTAGTGGTTAGATCTGCCGCCTTGTTGTACGGTGACCATCGCCTTGTTGTATGGTGACCATCGCCTCCCTATAGTGGTTAGACCGACCGCCTTGTTGTTTGGTGACCATCGTCTCGCTGTAGTGGTTTGAGCCACTGCATTGTTGTATGGTGACACTAGCCTCGATGTAGTGGTAAGGGCCATCGCCGTGTTGTATAGTGACCATCGCCTAGCTGTAGTGGTTTAGTGCCATCGCCTGTTTGTATACTGACCATCGCCTCGCTGTAGTGGTTAGGGCTAGCACAGTGTTTTATGGTGACCATCGCCTAGCTGTAGTGGGTAGGCCCATCGCCTTGTTGTATGGTGACCATCGCCTCACTGTAGTGGTTAGAGCAACGTCCGTGTTGAAAGGGGGTCTTAATGCATCTGCGTACAGTGAAGACTCTGGTGAGCCCGTGTACCCGCGCAGCCTCGTCATAGCCTTCATTGTCCGTCTACATGTGAGTTATTTATCGAAGGTACATTTTAAATAAGATAACTCGAGGTGTAGCCCCATCCGTTTAACGCCAATGTACCTTTATATGGTACCGTTACATATGTTCAATAAGATCCAAACTTGCTAGAAGCTACTTATATAGTTTAGCCTGTTCGATGGATTACGAATCAGAATCAGTCAAGTCAACAACTAGGATTGGGTTACGATACGACCCGCGTCAGCCGAAAAGAGATCTGGTTGCTTCTGCAAATAGTAAAGACTCGGGTTAGCTTGTGTACGTGTGTAATCTCACCAGAGGTTATTTAGAAAACAGTGCGGATCCAGGTGAATCAGCTCATAACGAGATGTCCCACCTGAAATCAGCATCGTTTGCCCTTTAGTTATCAAAATTTTTCAAAACTCTTTTTACATGGAAAATGAAGACGCCCGATCTTGAAGATGGGAGAGTCTTCTTTAGGATATTCGGGGCTGGGAGAGTTAATTGTCCTCTTATCCCTTTCCCACATACAATAAGTAATCAGCAGATGACTTTGAAAACATTAAAGTTGCACTCTTATAGGGGTGGGGGGGTGGGGGGGGGGGGGGGGGGGGGGGGAATAAAAGTGTACACAAGTCAACTGTTATAAAAATAACTCAGTTCATTGAAGCACAGATACACAATAAGTGTGTTTATATTACTTTAAAAGATACTAGATACACATACTTATTGTGTATACAATGTATATGCCTCATTGAACTGAGTGTGTTTTTATAACAGTTATGTACATTTTATCTCAACACGGTTTGTATATGACATCCAACCTTTAAGTACATTCCGGAATGAAAATGTACATGAACGGCTCCGTTTTTAAAATCCTGAAATATTGGAGAAAAGTATAATTTGTGAGTGTGGGCTCTTGGGTAACATGTTTGTGGTTAATCCCAAACCCATTCAGCTTCTTATTTTTAAAAAAATCGATTTAAACTTTTTTTACATGAGTTTTCTTCCCTCTGGATAGAAAAGTCACAATTAAAGTATAATTGTTAAAAAAAAAAATGAAAACATTGTGGAAAAAGGAGAAATTGCTCGTTTTGAGCAATTTCTTCTTTTTTAACAATGTGTTCAATAGTCGTCTGCTGTAGAGGCGTCGGAAAGCGTCTATTCATCTAACGATAACAGAACTATGCATTGTATCCGCACGGGTTTCCCTATTATAGACCTTACTATTCCCATTTACGTAGTCCTAGAACGGCACCTGTAACAACAACACTCAGACGTTTCGTATTTCGTTGGCTTTGCGCGAAACTGTTGTAAAATGTGTTCTTAAATTAGTTACAGTTACAACCGTTTCGTCCTAATCCATCGATGTATTGTACCCCGAACGCAGAACCCGCTAATCACGGGATTCGAACCCGGGACATTGTGTACGAGAGGCCGACGTTGTTCCTCTGTCTTCCACCATATTGATTGACGGATATCTTCGAGTTTACCGCCGTGTTTAATGGTAGTTCAGTTATATCACTTCGGCCAGTTCACATAGCGTGGGTGTTCTCCGGCTTTCTCGCACCAGTTCTTCAAACAACACTAGTCTCAGGCAACTGGTTACCTTTTTTCTCATAGATTACTTAGCACATTGGTGGAAGACAAATGACATTAGTAACAATGAGTTTGGTCAATCATCGGGAGAAGTTGAATTCCCGAGCCTATTTCGAACTCAGGACCCCAGGATGGATTGATAGCCGGAACGTCTGGACAAGTAACGATATCAGACGGTGCGTGAGAAAAGGTGCACTTTGGCATGTTTGAACAGTGTAGGTTTACACCATCTTTTCTCCACCTGCTGTGTCTTGTCAGAATATACACGAATGACCGCCTCGGTGGTGTTGTGGTAGAGCGTCATACCAAATACATTAAAAATGGAAGTAGTGGCTGCCCTACTAAGCGCTCAGGGTTGCGGGGTTAGCATTACGCCCGACTGGCTGGTGTCAGGATAAATGGACCTGTAGTACAGGCAACTTACCCAGAAAACGCCGTGATATATCACTAAACAATTGTTGAAAGCGGCGTTAAAAAACAAACAAAAACAATCAGCCAATTGTCCACCTGTTGTGTCTTAGCAGTATCTATACAGATTGACAGAAGCTTCTAAAACGGTTGTGTAAGTAATACGTGAACAGTGTTGATATTGATCATGCTGTGCTGGACTTGGATCAGCATTGTTCACACACGTCAACTTGTACTGTTTCCTACGTACGAGCTCATACAACATCACGGTCGCTTTCACACATCGTTATAGACAGAGATATAGTGGCTCGTCGTTTAAGGCTCGACTGAAATAGAATGAACCCTGGATTTCTGACGCCTCTACAGCAGTCGTATGTTGAATACATGGTGACAAAAGGAGCACTTCCTCATGATGAGTCATTTATGTTTTCTACTTTATATATTCATCGATTAGATTTAATTCATATAATGTTTTCCCATTTGGGAAAGGGTTAACGAAAATAAGTTGGTCGGCGCTCAAAAAAGCTTTGCGAGCACTGTAGATCCATCCGTGCAGTCTGGTCATGATGCGCACTGATCGCTTGCTTACTATTTCAAAGAAGCTTTCAAATTGCCTCTAGGATACAGTGTAGATAACATTGACATATAGGGTTTTTCGACTCATATTAAACAAAGCGTTCAAAGTCACAGTCCAGTGTTTGACAAAACAACATAACAACTATCACAGTCGGATGTTTATCACAATGTGATGTTTCACATAAACAACTGTCACCGACTGATGTTTCACATAAACAATAACTTTAACAGTCTGATATTTCATTGAAACCAGCAGCAATTACCACATTCCCGTTACAATATGTTGAATCTAAGTCATGCAAACTCGCTATATGTCGGGCGCATGTTGAGAAGGAATTATATTCGTGTGCGACGACAGGTGACGACATTTCCTCCACACGATTACGAGCTTGGACATCACCCCATCATCAATATGTACAGTTATGCTTTCGAGACCTACACGAAGAGTTAAGGCGAGTTACTACTCTCCACAATTTGCAGCCGAAACCTGTAACAGTGTGACCTGGCCATACATAGTGAGAAAGCATAGAGGTGTGAGACCTGTAAAGCAAGAACAGTACGCTAGCTTTACCGTTAACCACAGTTGCGAATTCGCCATCATTCACGTGACACACGCGTTTAACCGTAGCTCGATCCTCACTTTTAATGCATTTGATGGTAGAATATACACGCCTCATCTCATAAATACCCCCAGTTTGTCTCAAATCTCTGTATGCCCAAATTATACCAGGGCCCATTCGAACATTTCCCTTACCCGGTCTCACACATGCGTCTTTTACAGTTCTCAATAAACCTATCACACTTATCTACCAATACAATCCAATGTCAAATAACATATTATATTTACTGAATAGAGTTCAAATTACGTCTCCTTTTGCCACAATGCTTGTTCAAGATGTAGTTACAACCGTTTTGCAAGAAACCATCGAAATGAGCGTTTAATTATTAAAAACAGTGGAACAAATTGTGGCAAAAGGAGAAATTGCTGGTTTTCAGCAATATCTTCTTTTGTCACTATGTTTTCAACAAGCCGTCTGCTGCAGAGGCGTCAGAAAGCGTCTATATGAGGGAAAGGGTTAAACCCTATGTTGTGGGTACTCAAAAGAATAGTCTCAGTGAGACGATTGTTTTGAGTACCCACATCTTGGGGATAAGTTGAATAATAAGAGAGATATTATGGGGAAAAGAGCTGAATATCCCTCTCCATCTGGACCGCTGCTTAGGGATGACTACTCCGTTGTCTTTCCTTCTGTATGTCCATCACGCTCTGATTTACTCACATATTGGTTCATTTACTGACTTATTGGTTGATTCTTTTGAACACTTTTGTTAATTTAACCCTTTCCCACATACAACAATTCTGCAGCAGACGACTTTGAAAATGTCTACTCAAAGATATGGAAAATCTCTATAATTGTTCTAGTGAGGTGATTTCTTTTGAGCACCCGCAGCATAGGGTTTGCTTGAGTCATTTAGAGAGTTATTGGTGGGAAAAGACCAGTTTAATCTTCCTGATCTATTCCGCTGTATCTGATTAACCCTTTCCTTTCCCACATACAAAAAATCTGCAGCAGACGACTTTGAAAACATAGTGACAAAAACCTGAAAAATATCCATGAAAGATAGCTTAATTGTTATATAAAGTTGAAAATATTGTGGCCAAAGGAGAAATTGCTCATGATGAGCAATTTCACCTTTGACCACAATGTTTTCAAAAGTCGTCTGCTGCTATTGCGTCAGAAAGTGTCTATATGTTGGAAAGGGTTAACTTTTCCTGACCCAGGCAATGTTTGAAGCCTTTGTAGCAGAAGACATTGTACGTTTTATTTGGTCAAGATTTTTTTCAAATTGGATGTGTTTGAAAATGTGTGTTGGAAGTTTGAATTTTTAAATATTTGCAGCTGTGAAGCGGACAGCTCAGTGGTATGGCACTCTATACCGAACATGTCTGGTACCCAGCCACAGAGTGAGAGGATGAGTTTTACCCTGGAGAATTATGTGACACAGGAACCAAGTTTGGAGGTTTATATAATGTGTGAGATGTCAGTTTGTTGTTTAGATGGGTTCTGTCATTCGAGTGTTTACCCTCATGTAAGTAAACACTTTCCCACATACTACAAATCTGCAGCAGACAACTTTGAAATAATCCAGGTAAAAATATGGAAAACTTTCATTAATGAAAATATAATGTTAATGGTAATAAAAACTTGATTTCGTGAGGCTACACATTTTGGGGTCCCTATCTTGCATTGGGGCCTCAAAAGTATAGTTATTTATATAATAGAGTTAAAATTATTGCTCTAGCAATTCCGATCTATAGATTGGCGATGTCCGCTTGTCCGTCTGTCTGTCTGTCTGTCTGTCTGTCTGTCCGTCAACATTTTGGTTAAAGTTTTAGGTTGAGGCAAAATCTCAGCTCTGGAAAGGGTTACAAATTTGAAACTTGCCTGAAGGTAACCAGTAACAAGTTCTATTGATTTCTATGGTTACTTTGACCTTGGTTTGTCGATTTTCAAGGTCAAATTACTGACAATCCAGCCTTACCGTCTTCAGCGGTTTCTTGTTACCACAATGTTTTCAAAAGTCTTCTCCTTCAGATGCATCAAAATGTGTCTGCATTTGGGTGTGTTTAAACAGTTTTCTATGTGTTCGTGTTTGTATCATTTTTAAAAATGCTAGATAACCACAGAGAAAAAGAAAAGACACATCAGTCAAAAACATCTTGCGTTTTTGAGAGTCCTGTAAGCCTGTATATTCTGACTGTTACAGCTAAAGTGTAAATGTTTTAACATTTCAGTGTGAGACTCGAACCTCGGACTGTAATCCGAAACAACATCGCCTAGCAGACCCACCACACAGGGTCGTCATTATAGGACCGATCAGTCTACCTCAACAAGAAACCAAAGATAAAGGTGAGTTGGTCATTATTAACCCTTTCCCACATACAGACGATTTCTGATGCCTCTGCAGCAGACGACTTTTGAAAACACTGTGGCAAAAAGGAGAAATTGCTCATAATGAGTAATTTCTCAATTTGCAACAAGTTTTCAACTCTATTTAATATATAATTAAAACTTTCATTTATAGAGATATTTCTTATTTTTATCAATATCTTTTCAAAGCCGTCTGCTGCAGATTTGTTTGTTGTATGTGGGAAAGGGTAAATATGTTTTCCAATATGCTGGCATATTTTGATGCATCTGCTCATACAGACACCTCTGCAACAGACGCATTTTGAATACATTATGTCAAAAGGAGAAAATGCTCATTTTTAGCAATTTCTCCCTTTTAACATATTGTTTTCAATCCTATTCAATGATATTACATAATTTGTTTTTGTTTCAGATTCACTATTCGATAGAAACCATGCAGACGTCTTTTGAAAACATTATGACAAAAGAAGAAATTGCTCAAACAAGCTATTTCTCCTTAATTTCTCCTTTTGCTACAATGTTTTCAACTTTTTTCAGTAAATATACCCCCTCATTTATAAAGATTTACCATGTTTTTGTAAAAAAATGTTTCCAAGTCGTCTGCCGCAGATTTGTTATTTGTGGGAAAGGTTTAACACTTTCCCTCATATAGACGCTTTCTGACGCCTATGCAGCAGACGGCTTTTTGAAAACACAGTGACACAATGTTTTTCCACTTTTAGTCATAGATTACCTATTCAATTATAGAGATCTTCCATTTGTTGACAAAATATGTTCAAAGTCGTCTGCTGCAGATTTGTTGTATGTGGGAAAGGTTTAAATGTTTACCTGGTATGAAATATTGAGAGAGTCAACTACTGAGAAAACATAATGAGGAAAATAGGCATCATCTTGAACTAGTGTAGTATTAGTTGATACATAACTAAACTTTGTGTGGAAAAGAGAAATTTCTTGTATCGAGTGTTTCTTCTTTCTCCATAATATTTTGAAAATGTGTCTGTATTATGAAAAAAGGTGTGAATATCTTAAATCTCATGATGATGAGTATGATGGTACTTTATTTATTTCATGAGGACATAGTAATTTGAAAGTTTGGTTTGCACACTTTTTGAAACATGACACAAACTGCATTATGCTAGGTTCTAAACCCTTTCCCCCATACGACAATTCTACACCAGACGACTTTGAACATAGTTTGAAAAAGAATAGAAAATCTCTATAATTGAACGAATAACCATTGTGGCAAAAGGACAAATTGCTCGTTTTGAGCAATTTCTTCTCTTGTCACTATGTTTTCAAAACGCTGTCTGCTGCAGAGACGTCATAAAGTGTCTATATGAGGGCAAGGTTTAATGTATAAAATTTTGATGTAATGTAATTCAGATTCGGCAGTCACAGATGAATCTGTTGTTAAGGTTAATCCGTCACTTGGTGATGCTGGCAGTTCTAAAGACAAACAGGATCAAGTTATATTCGAAGGATTAGATTCAGGAACGGTGGTGGGGATCGCTTTTGCAGCTTTCATTATTGGTGTGTTGATGATGGGAGCCCTATGGTTTATACACACGCACTCAGGGTCGAGTAAGTACAACGTTTATCATAAGGAGTGGAGGCTTACCCCTCAACTCATTATGAGCAATTTTTTCTTCAATGACATTGATTTCATAAGTCATTTTTTTGCAGATGTGTCAAAATGCATCTGTAAGTGGGAAAGGGTGAACTTATTGCGTTGCGATTGAGAGAAAAAAGGAGAAAAAGAGGGAAATAAGCGACAAGTGTTGCGATTGCGAAAAATGCAGGCATTGAGAGCTGTTTGTATGATGTAATATCCAGGGTATAATATAAAAGACAAGAATAACTATTCTCATGTGACCCTTCACCTCCTGTGTTGGATAGCAACCCAACATTCTATCAAACCACTTATCTGATATGGTATTTCAACCCCCTTTTCCCAGATACCACAAAACTTCACCAGATGACTTTAAAAAAACATATAGGCCAAAAAAACAAAAACTGAATATATCTATAAAGCAAAAACGTCTTGGGATTTTTCCACACAACCGGCGCGAGTACTGTTTAAGATTCCAGGAAGCAGACATCGAGCGTGATTAATATAAGCTGGAAGCTTGTTTCGCAATTGATGTAAAATAAATAAGTTTAAATTAATTTCTTCTTTCGCAGCTATGCAACTATGTTTTTAAAGGTCGTTTGTTGCAGATGCCTTAACAGATGCATTTGAATGTGTCAAGGGGTAAATGGAAAATACGAAAAATCTACAAAAGATAACTTTATAAAGATCTAGCCAAAAATATGGAAAATCTCTATAAATGAATATATAATTGTTGAATTTTGCTGGAAACCTTGTAAGCAATTTATCCCTTTTCCACAATGTTTCAATTGTTGTCTTCTGCAGATGCATGGACATGTTTCTACATCTGGGTCTAAATAGTTAACAAGTTTTCTACTCTGCTTCATTTCAGTTTTTACATCAGGACCTTTCAAAAGGAGTCAGGGATCCAGGGGCTCAAACGACAATGAAGGGGAAACGACTCCCGGCTCATCCGTACCCATTTCAGCGTAGTGGTACCAGCTATTTCTACTGCCTGCATGATCCTCTCTCTGATAAATGATGCTTGTTGCAATAGGGATTTAAAAAACATTGTGAAAAAGTTGCCATTGCTCTTTATATATATTATCAATGGTCCCCTTTTTCAGATTTGTTTTTGTTTTTGGTAAACAGGGTTACATGAAAGATATCAAAAATGTATTTATTAACAGTCAAACTTGTTTTATATGGCAACTGTATTAAGCCAACTTGTAACTTAAGAAGTCCGTATTCAATTAGCTGACCAAGACTTGATTAACTGTTTGCATTCAGTTTTGTAATAAGGACTTTTGATATGAAGGGCTGCATCAGTTTTTGTGAAATTGCGCAAGTCCAAAATTGAGGCAGTGTTCAGTTTTGTAAAATGGACTGGTCTGAAATGAAGGCTGCATTCAGTTTTTTTGGAAAAAAAAATGGAAGTGTCCAAACTGAAGGCTATCAGGGGGAGGATTATTATCCTAAGACATTAAACACACACATCTACCTCATATTTGAAACTACACTCAGTCGATGACATGCTACTTGTTGAAGTTGACCTTCACCTGTTTGACCTTTCGACCTAGTTTATTATGTGAACTATGGTATTATTGTTGTTGAAGGGTAGTTTTGAAGTTGAACACGGCATTCTTTAGTCTACTTTAATTATACTTGTCAATCTTATCAAAATAGTTCCCTTGTGTGTTTCATTTTTATTTAGCAGGTAAAGGGGTAACCATTTCCCACGTATAGACACTTTCTGACACCTCTGTAGAAGACGGACTTTCGAAAACATTGTGACAAAAAGAGAAATTGCTCATATTGAGCAATTTCCCCTTTTGCCACCTTGTTTTCAACTATTTTCAATAATTATACATTCATTTACAGAGATATTCTCTATTTCTGCATAGTGTTTTTAAAGTCGTTGGCTGCAATTGTGTTGTATGCGGGAAAGGGTTAAAACAAACGATGTAAACCATTCCCGAATGATTTTACACTGTATGGTCATACAAGGGAAATATTAGAACTATTTTTTTTTCCATGAATTATTCAAGGTTTGGAGTCTTTCGAAAATAGTGTTAAAACTAGAAGCCCTAACCCTTTCCTACATGCAGACAGCTGTTAAAAACATTATGTATAGTCAAAGAAGAAATTGCTCATGACAAGCTATTTTTTCTTTTGTCACCAATGTTTTCAACTTCATCCAATTATTATATTTTCATTTACAGAGATTTTCCATATATGTTACTGAATTCATGTATGAAGGAAAGGGTATAATGAATAATATTACTTATTTTTCAAACAATTTTAGTTCAACATTTTTCTCTTATTTTACATGTTTTGGACTTGAACAAATCTATTGTTGAAATTTTGATAAGAATTTATTTGAATTTTGATTAAGTTTCGGAACTTGTTTATAATGGTGGAAAGGACTTTTGATAAGTTTTGAAATTTTCCAAAAGTTATGTTAATATATTAAGATCTTACAAAACAATGCATTGTTAGGTTATTTCTCTTTACTGTATTTATTTTTGACAGAAAAAAATGGCTTGTATTTTTATTTCACTTTTTGTCATTACTTAAAATTAATTTTATTTGCAGTATTCTATAAATTACTGGCAAATTATTGTGTTAGAAATTTTTCTGCATTTTTCTTTGTTATTTTTTGGGGGTAAATTTGTGATTCATTCTGAAGTGTAGCTTTTAATTTTAAATATTTTATAGCTTCAATACATTTAGTTAATTTTTTAGCTCTCCCAAGCACAAAGTGCCTGGGGTAAGCTATTGTTGTCACTCACCTTCCGTCATCCATCGTCTGTCTATAAATAAAAACTTATCAGTCTAAACCATTGGACCAATTTCAAAATGTTCCTCTACAAAATTTGTTCAAACCGTTGTTGTTCTTCTTCTGCTGCACAAGATGGCTGCCAGAGCTAAAAATAAAAAAAATATTCACACGACATCTACTCAGAAACCACTAGGTCAATTGGGAAATATTTTCACATGAATATTCATTTGGTTACTATTTACCAATTTGTTCAATCCGATCCACTCCCTTGCAAAAGATGGCCACCACATCTAAAAATCTTAAAACAATATCACCTAAACCACTGATTCAATTTACTTAAACAAAAATCATACAAATGTTCCTTTAGTGGTCCACTACCAAATTTGATTAAATTGTTATTACTGACTCAATTTCAAAATCATTCCAGAGTTCCCTTAGTGACCCTCTACCAATGTTTTTTTAAACCATTCACCATTTTGATGCATAAGATGGCTGACAGAGCTAAACATAGAAAACTCCTGCAACAACATCTAATAAATTGACCCAATTTTAAAATACATGTAGTTACACAGATGTTTATTTAGTGGCCCTCTATTAAAAAATGCTTCAAGCTGTCTCACGTTGTTGAACAAGATAATTGCTAGGGATAAAAAATTGGAAACAAACAACGTTTACTAATTTACTCAAATCAAACTATAGATGAGCGATACAGGACCATCATGGTCCTCTTGTTTTGTTTCATATCAAAAATCTGTGTTGTTAAAACTATCTTTAATGGTTTATATTTGGTTGTGACTTTTATTCCATTATTTCTTTAATATGCACACCCGTTGAGTTCTTTGAATCGTAAGATGTAATTTGAGTTATTTAAAATTTTGCAAGAACATGACAGAGCTTTTGATAATGAGCTTTTTTTATTCTCTAAAATCTTTATTTGACCTCCAAAACCTATGTTGTGCATACTCAAAAGAATCATCTCACTGAGACGATTCTTTTGAGTACCCACAACATAGGTTTTATTGAGTGTTAACAGATATATCATGGAAAGATAGTCCTGTTTACTCCTCCTTATCTAGTCCTCTGATTTGATCATGATACAGGAAGAAAAACCAGAAGGAAAAATATAATTTTCGTTTGCTTCTTTGAGCAAAATGTCATTAGGGCTTGAAATGCTGTACCAGTTGTTTTTGATGGGGGATGTTGAGGCTATATGTGAAAGGTTATTTGTGGAAACTTTTAACCCTTTCCCACATATGACAATTCCGCAGCAGACGATTTTCCAAACATATTGACAAAAACATGAACAAGTCTCCATAAATAAGAGTTTAATCATTAAATAGAGTTGAAAACATTGTGGTGAAAGGGGAAATTGCACGTTTTGGGCAATTTCTCCTTTTGTCACATTGTTTTCAATAATCGTCTGCTGCAAAGGTGCCAGAAAACATCGTTTTTTATGGAAAAGGTGATGAAAGTTTAATCCTTCCTCTGGTCATGATCTTTTAGTGACATCTCGTTTTTTCTGAAGATAAACATGTGTTAATTCTGGATTATTGAAATGAAAATTGTTATAAAGTGTTGAAGACATTGTGTAAAATGCGGAAACTCACTTTCCTCAATTGCTTCTGAAAAAGTTGTCCGTTTTAGTCAGAGGATTAATTTACAGCATCTTCTGCCATTGTTCATTTGTAAGCCATTTTGCTAGCTCTGAAATTTACTGTCTTCTGTATTAAATAGAAACTTGTGCCAAAATGTTACTGAGAAAAGGGGTCTTTGGACAAATTTGAAATACTTTAATATTGTGTTTTCTGTGTCTAGATATATTTTTTAACTTGGAAGTTAATTATGTCAGGGTCGCAGAATGAATTTCTTTACTTTACATCATAAAACCATGGTCATTTTTTATCATTGTTAAGAATAAGTAACAAGAATGCATAAGAAAATATTGTGTCTTGGACAAAGAAAGCTCAGAGTAATCTCCCTTACCTCATTTGCATACAGACAATTGTATCTTATCTGATTGGCCAGTTTTATCTCATTTACATAGTATTCATATTTGTTACCCATAATGCATCGTTTATTGGACAGAATGTCATGTACCACAGTGCTTTTTGTTAATAGGCTTTATTTATTCATTGAAAAAGTGAATTCAGGTCTAAAAGCGTTACAACTTTATAAATAACAAAAAAAAAGCACAACCGGACTACAAACCTCACTCTGGGCAAGGACAATGGAATATTCCAGAGATAATAATAGTGTTGTGTGAATAATGGACAAAACTATGAACATATATGTTCTATGATATATGTGTGACAAATAAACTCAAAACAAATGATTATGTATGTTACAGAATCATATAAAGTGAACATGTGAAATACAGAACTAGTGGTGTTAGTACACACTTTATACTTTTCAACGGGATCCATCATCTTGCTCCCAATTTTCATACATTAGAAAAATATATGAAAGCGCAGTATTGTTGCTATTGAAATATAACATAGACTATATTCACAGAAATGAATTGAAAGGTATATCACTTGGAACAATTGGTATTGCTAGACTACCTCATGGGTAAACGAAGAAAGGGCAAAGGAAAAACAGTGGAGGAGCAATGTTTTCATTTCTCTCCATATTTTATAAAAAAGTATTTGACTTTCAGAGCTGTGTAGACAAGGCTTATTATGCAAGAAAGTAAAAAAAACCACGTTACAAATACTATTGCGCATATATTGGTTGTTGCTAAACTACTATAACATATTAGAAGCTGAGGTTGTTACTATGTCAGTTTCTTATCTAAATTGGAAGCAATGATGTTTGGAAAGTTGAATATATGAATGAAGAAGAGGAAAGACATACATGTTGGGATTAACAGAAATGTGTGAAGTATGTGATAAAATTAAAGGTAGCTACTTATTTCTTCAGCTGGGTATACCATCTAGCATACCATACTTGTTTTACAACCTATTCATATGTAAAGGAAAATCCTAGAACAAAAAATGAAAGACTTGCACAGTTTTCAGTTCATATGATTTTGTTAACGCTTTCCCACGTACAAAAAATCCGCATCAAACATAAGTAAAAAAGGGAGAAACTCGATGGATGAGCAATTATTGAATATTTAAACTTGAAGTATACGTGTTCAGGAGTTTTTTATTTGACCAGTTTTATAAACACATTTTTAAAGTGTTTGAAGTAGAAATATTTTTGACCATTTCAAATTTAATTGTGGCAAGCAATGAATGAAAACTGTGTTACGCAATTGAAAGGGAAGTAAAACAAGTCAAACATACTCAGTTGAGAGGTTTGTAGCGACAAGGACGACATGGATATAGATTTCTTTATTCCGAGGATTGTTCATTTGCTGTTAAAGGAAACGCGGAACAAGGAACTGTGAAAAGTGCTATGACTCGGCAATTTGCTGAGTACCAAACTGAACTGGCATCTTGCCAACAATGGTGAAAAGTGATAAAAATACATTATGTGCTATAGAATGGGCAGAACATTGTGAAATCACATGGTCAGTAAGTGCTATTTTTAACTTTTTACCTGATATGCTGTTTTTACAGTCGTCTGCTTTGAAAATGTAAAGGAAAATAGCACTTTCCCACAAACGACAAATCTGCAGCAGATGACTTTAAAATCATCTAGGCACAAATATGGAAAATCTCTATAAATGAAAACATAGTTATTGAATAGAGTTGAAAGTATTGCGGCAAAAGGAGACATTGCTTTCTCCTTTTACCACAATATTTTCGAAAGTCTTCTGCTGCAAATGCATCGTAATGTGTCTTGATGTGGGAAAGGGTTAATTTATACAGAGTTGAACACATTGTAGGTAAAAGATAAAAAAAAAAAAGGCTTATATTTGAGCAGTTTTTTCTACAATATTTTCAGAATCTGTCTACCTCAGAGGCGTCGAAACTTGTTTGTATCAGTAAAAGGGTTAATTGTGAACTCGAAAGATATTTTATAGTGTTCGATATGGAAGATTTCGCTTATAGCGGGAAGTGAAGAGAATGAATGACTTCAGTGAAATGTTTTAATGTTGATTTTAACTCAGGATACAGTTGTTTAAGCTGTATAAAATAAACTTGGACATTACAGACTGCATGAAATTAACTTATGTTGCATCATTGAGGATATGTTTTCCCGCTTGTAGGCGCATTTCGATGCATCTGAAGCAAAAGACTTGAAAACATTGTGAAATTATGAAATCTTACATGTAGGAAATCTCTATAAATTATGGTATGATTATTGAATAGAATTGAAATCATTGTGGCAAATGGAGATATTCTCCTGTTGCCACAATGATTCCAAAAGTCTTCTGCTGCAGAGGCGTCAGAAAGTGTATATATGTGGGAAAGGGTTAAGGATCACAAGTAAGGAAAGGAAGAACAAGGCGCTCCATGTATTATGGGTTTGAACCCTATGGAAGGGGGAATACCACTTACATGTTGATTTGTGTATTATGCAATGTCCAGGGTTATCGATGATTTACAAAAATAAAAAGGCAGACTTTATGGGTTTGAAGGATAATTCTGTAGAATCATCGAATTTGGTTGGGTTTATATTTCGTAGTGACCATACAGATTCGTTCATGCCTAAATAGGAAAGGAAGCCATTTTCTTTTATCAAGTTATATCAAGTCAAAAAAAAAATCATCATGGTTTTACCTTTTCCCACATGTAGATGGTTCTGCGGCAGCATCTTTTTTGAAACATTTAGGCAAAAAAGGAGATATTGCTCATTATGTATTCTTTACGAAAACCAGACTGGAAAGTAGTAATAAGTTTGTTTTTTTCAAGAAACCAAACAAGTCTGTCGTTCACCATTCTTGCCATGGTTTTACATATACAGCTAGTTAAGGCTATCGGACGATAATTCCTAGGATTAGTTGTATCTTTACCAGGCTTAGGAATTGGAATAACGATGGCCTCTTTCCAAGATCTCGGGAGATTTCTCTTATTTTTTCATATATTGTTGATATTATTCACTTGTGGATCTGTTCTGTTTCATCATATACCGAAATCGCAAAACACTTCCGCCAGTGCCACGCCGCTCAAGTTATGTCGCATACGTCTGATTATACAATGTTTCATTTCATTCTTCAGAAACGGAAAAGGAAGTTATGTCCAGCTTATATTACCGAAATAGCAAAACACTTCAGCCAGTGCCACGCCGGGATAAAGGTGCCAGTAAAGCAAAAAGGACTGAGGTTTAAATGCGGCGTACAGGGGTGCACTGGGCGTTGTGTCAGGTTAGATCTACATTTAGTGAAAGTACATCGCCTGGAAAAGGGTTCTGACCCATACAACCACGCTAAGTTGCTAGCCATGCGCGAAGGAGACTCTGATCCAGAGGTAGATGAAACCTGCCTGGACGAAGCCTTGAACGAATACTGGTAAGATGATATTTCCATTCAGCATGTATCCAATAAACAAACTGTATATTTATTTTCAGAGACAACAAATAAACAAATCCTCACTGATGTTACCAGGCGGAGGAAGACATGTCCAAGAAAATCCAGAAAAACAAAAACGGTATGTTGTGTGTTATACCTTTATCAACAGTCATAGAATATACTGATGTGTACCCTAAAACATTTATATATTGATAGTTTGCTTAGAATGTGTGCTAAGAGGCTGACAAAACATTTCCCATATTTTTTCATATATTGTTGATATTACACTTGTGTATTTGTACTGTTTCATCATATACCGAAATTGCAAAACACTTCCGCCAGTGCAACGCCGCTCCAGTTATGTGACATACGACTGATTATACAATGTTTCATTTCATTCTTCAGAAACGGAAAAGGAAGGAATGTCCGCTTGAAGGATGTCCGGCGATTATCACGGATATCGCCAGTGCCACGCCGGGGTACAGCTACCTTTAAAGCCGAAATTGCGGAGGATTAAATGCGGTCTACAGGGGTGCACTGGGCGTGTCCAGAGATTAGATCTCCATTTAGTTAAAGTTCATCACCTGAAACAAAGTTCTGACAAATACAATCACTCAAGTCCTTAGCCATGCGAGGAGACACTGATTCGGAGTTGAATGAAACATGGCTGGAGCAATCCTTGAATGAATACTGGTAAGATGATATTTCAATGTATAACAGTATGTGGAGATCAGTTCTTGTCTTTGTTTAAACGAAGGTTTAAATGAACTACCACTGCCATGCTTCACCTTTTTATGAGCCGTCACACGTCAACCAAGCTATGCTGTATTGAAAAAGTTTATGAACCGGTGAAAACGGTATCGCGTATATTATACTTGTTTGTTACTTATTAATTTGTGGATTTATATTATAACATAAAAGTATGATTATAATATATCACACAAGTGTGGAAAAAAATGATTTTCATTTAAAAATATATTGTATTGGGCTGATGATTAAATCGAGAAAACATCTCACAGTAAAGATTAGCAGAGCTTTTAAAGCATGTTGAGACGAATGTTCAAATGAACTACCACTACGATGTTTCTCTTTCCTCGACAGGGGTGATTGTACGGACCGGTCAACCGGGGTCCAGGACAGAAAACACAGGAAGTGTACACATGACGACTGTGAAATTTTTCCTTAAAGAACTGTCCACAAACTCTATTAAAGAACTTGTACAAATCGGGAGTGGGGAGGGGGTCCGTGGACCGTATTATTGACAGCCCATTGGTTTGTAAGAAATAGGCAGGACACAATATCGCTTCCGACCGACCGACAGCCCTACACAGTGACTCCTATATACCCTCTCTTCCTCAAAGGGGGTATAATTAAATGAATGAATGAATGGTGTTTTAAGGCCCGTCGACAACTAAGGTCATTTTGGGCGCTTAATAATTTACGGAATGTAAATGATTAAATAATTAAAATTGAAATATAACTAACCAGTTTACTAGACAAAACAATCAAACATGATGTTTGTGATACTTAACATTAATATAAAATGACATGTAAAACAATGTAAAACAGAATTTAGGCAAACAAGCCAAACACTACTATGTAATACTTAACACAAAGATAAACAATATCTGAGAAAATGTGGAACAGGATCTGTAAAAGTAATGTATGTGCAAAAGCACGATTTAAGAAATAATCATATCTTATTAAAAATACCAATTTCCCTAAGGAAATCAAATACAAGTTCAGGTTTGACAGACTCAAAGAGCTGACGCATACTTGGAGCCTTGAAAAATCTATCACGTATTGGAGCGAAATCAGCACACTCCAGAAGAATGTGCTGTACTGAAAGTTGTGTAAAACATGGAATACACTGAGGTGCTTCCTCACCCTTCAGTAAGTACGCATGAGTTAACCATGTGTGACCAATGTTTAAACGAGCAAGGACAATTTCTTCTCGGCGACAGGATCTAAAAGCTGGCAGGCACTCACCAAGTACTGACTTGATTGAGTGCAGTTTATTATTTACTTCCTCATTCCAATCACTTTGCCATTTATCGTGAAGTAAAACATTTATTAATGGTTTAAAATCGGTATAAGGTATTTTAAAAGGTAAAATATCTTGTAAAAGAGCAGACTTTGCTGCCAAGTCAGCATGTTCATTACCGTGAATGCCCATATGACTGGGGATCCAGCAAAACACTACATGTGCTGTTGCACAAATACGCGATAACTTAGAAAGTAGGTCAACAATAATAGGGTTATCTATTTTGTCATTCTGAAGTGCCTGCATAGCAGACAATGAGTCAGTAAAAATAATATATCGCCAATACCCGTCGGATTCAATATGATCCAAAGCCAAATGAATTGCCTTTAACTCGGCAGAAAATATAGAAGCATTATTTGGCAACCGAAATGTTATCACATCGCCATCATGAACTGCAGCGGCAGCAGCCTTTTTTCCGTCCTTAGAACCATCTGTATAAATATGCTCAAAGTTATAATATGTATTTTTAATTTCCATATACTTGGACTTAAAAACAATAGGATCTGTGCAGGCCTTTTTATCAGTCGCAAGATCATAAATGAATGATGGACTATTTCGTGTCCAAGGTGGAGAATCTGAAATCTCCTGCCTCGCGATGTCCTCAAGATCAACATCAAGCTTAGCGATTTCGGGACCGTAACGGATACCAAAAGGCGGTATTACCCGTTCCTTCTTTAAAAATAATTCCTTGTATAAAGGTTTAAAAACAACTCTATGAGTGGGATTTGAAGGGTTAGACTTGAGTTTTAAAAGATACTGCATAGCTAGTTTTTGTCGACGTAAATATAAGGGTGGTTCATTGGCTTCTACATAGAGACTTTTGACGGGCGAAGTTCGAAAAGCGCCCAGGGCTAGCCGTAAACCCTGATGGTGAATGGAGTCAAGTGTTGCAATGTATGATTTTCGTGCCGAGCCATAAACAATACATGCATAGTCTAATTTAGATCGTATTAACGACCTGTAAAGTCTCAAGAGAACTTTACGGTCAGCTCCCCAGTCCATATGGGACACAACGCGTAACAGATTTAAAGCTTTCTGGCATTTATTTTTAAGATTATTTATATGAAGAACAAAAGTCAGTTTCGGATCGAATAATAGACCAAGGAATTTAAATTCAGACACAACGTCAATACGAGTGCCATCTAGCGTTAAATCAGGATATAGCTGGTGTTTACGAAGTTGACAAAAGTGCATACATTTGGTCTTGCTTTTAGAGAATTTAAAGCCATTTTCGTTTGACCATTTTTGCAAATTATTCAAAATTTGTTGCAGTTGTCTTTCAATTGTATGCATATGTTTTGATCTGTAGCAAATACAGAAATCATCAACATATAAAAAACATTCAACTCCAGGGTTAACAGATTTGATAATGTTATTAATCTTCACACTAAAAAGTGTTACAGAAAGAATGCATCCCTGAGGAACACCCATTTCCTGTTCATGTGGATCAGACAAAGTATCACCAACACGAACTTTAAACTGACGTTCATTTAAAAAAGCAGAAATGAAAAAAGCGAGGCGACCTCTTATGCCATAATCATAGAGGTCATTCATAATACCATATTTCCAGGTAGTGTCATATGCACTTTCTAAGTCAAAGAAGACGGAGACAACATGTTCCTTTTTAATGAATGCTTCTCTGATAAAAGTTTCAAAACGGATCAAATGATCCATTGTGCTTCTTTGTTTACGAAAACCAGACTGGAAAGTAGTAATAAGTTTGTTCTTTTCGAGAAACCAAACAAGTCTGTCGTTCACCATTCTTTCCATGGTTTTACATATACAGCTAGTTAAGGCTATAGGACGATAATTCCCAGGATTAGTTGTATCTTTACCAGGCTTGGGAATTGGAATAACGATGGCCTCTTTCCAAGATGTCGGGAGATTTCCCGTTCGCCAAACCTGATTATAGACGTCAAGTAAACAAGAAAGGGATCGGAAAGGTAAATGCTTAATCAGTTGATAGTGTATATCATCTGAACCCGCAGCGGTATCATGGCACTTCTTGAGAGCCGATTTTAATTCTTTTAACGTAAAAGCTTTATTGTAGGCCTCTTCATTTTTCGATTTAAAGTTAATTTTCCGTTTCTCCCTCTGCTGTTGAAATTTTTGAAACTTTGGAGAATAGTTTGAAGAGGACGACTTCTGTGCAAAGGAATCTGCCAACGTATCGGCAATATCCTTCTTTGAAGTAGCAACACCGTCTGAGGTGTTCAGATGATTCACACTAAGCGAACTGCTCTTTTCTTTTATTTTCCTTATCATGTCCCATGTCTTTTTGACAGATGATCTATAATTTAATCAGATACATACGCACGTTTACTGTGTTTAATTGTTTTACGAGCTTTTGCTCTAGCTATTTTAAAGTATACATGATTTTGATGGGTTGGCCTCAGGTTAAACTGCCTTAAAGCCGATTTGCGTGTTCCTATAGCCTTTTTGCAATCTTTATCAAACCAAGGTTTGCAAGGGTGCTTTGGATTTGTCGAAGTTTGGGGAATTGCCTCTTTAGCAGCCTGATACATTAAAGATGTAAATAGTTGTGTAGGGTCATCACATTCCAAGAAAGCATCCGGATTAATGGAATGTTCACATCGCATCTGGAATAAATTCCAGTTCGCTTTGTGGAGCTTCCACCGTCTCGGACGCCCCTGGACAGATGGCCCAGTTTCAGTGATAATTATAGGGAAATGATCACTTCCATGAAGGTCGTCTTCCACCTTCCAATTAAAGTCAACAAATATATCAGGACTACAAATAGAAAGATCAAGAGATGAGTAAGAACCAGTAGCAGGATGCAGATAGGTGTGAGATTTATTATTCAAAATACAAAGGTCATGTTTAAAAATAAAGTCTTCTAATATTTGGCCTTTGTTATTGGTGTCACTACATCCCCACAACTTATTGTGTGAATTGAAGTCACCAACTATCATAAAAGGTGTTGGAAGCTGACTGACAAGCTCAACGAGCTTGTCTGTATCAAGAGGTTGACTTGGCGGAAGATACAAAGAACATAGGGTAATTGTTTTGCTCAATGAAATTCTTACCGCAGTCGCCTGCAGAGTTGTAGTAAGTGAGACTAAGCTATGGGGAACAGAGTTGTTAACAAATATTGCTACCCCACCACAAGCTCGAGCACTTGCATCGGAAGTTTTATGATAACATGAATGATATTTAAGAGAAAGACTATCAATATCTTTTAAAAATGTTTCTTGTAAGCATAAAGCTACTGGTTTCTTTTCATTAACTAGAAGAGACAATTCTTCAAAATTGGCTTTAAATCCACGACAGTTCCACTGGATTATGGAATTCATTTCGATATAGGTTCACAAATTTTGGTCTCGGCTATCGCAGCATGCCAGGAATCAATATTTTGATTCCAGTCATCCGTTGTACCCGACCATGGATTAGGAGGCTCAGTTTCCTGTGTCTCCATGTCATCCAATGTCTGATAACGATTAGTGATTTTAGGTTTAGAGTCACTAGCTCTATCTAATTGGACCTTATTTTTTCTAGTTTTTTGTTTCTCGAAGCCTTCAGAATCGGGCTTTGAGTGTAATTTTAACTTTGGTTTGTTTTGTTGGTTTGGTTTAAGTGAAATAATTGAAGATTTTTTCGTATCAGGTGATTTACTTGTATGGTTTGAATTTTTTTTTATAACTTTAGAAGATTCCTTTCCCTCTGAAGAATCAACTCCCCCGGAAGAGGAAGAGGACTCAACCCCTCCAGGAGAAGACTCAATCTCTCCAGAAGAAGACAATTTAATTTCTCTAGGAGAAGACTCAACTTCTCCAGGAGAAGGTGATTTAATTTGTTTAGAAGAAGACTCAATTTGTTTAGAAGAAGACTCATTTTCTTTCGAAGAAGATGCAGTATTGCTACAGGTGTCTTTGTTCATTGATGGTAATGAAGAAAGGATAGAAGTAGAGGGCTGTTCATTTGACATAATTGCTTTTAACTGTAAACTGATGTCAGGAAATTTTTGAGATAGAACCTTCAAAAGGCGATGGCATGTAGTACATTCTTGTGAGGGTGGCGGTGTATTGACAACATGCCTGATAGTAGTTGATCTGGAGTTGTTTTTGGTGACATTAGCATATGAAACAGTCAAATTGAATCGAGTTTCAACAATTTTCTTCGCCTCAGGAAAAGAAAGACCTTCTTTACACTTGACGGTAACAATCTCCTTCTCCCGTTTCCACACAAGGCAGGAGCGGGAGGTAGAATAATGCTCACCACCACAGTTTGAACATTTAAGTGTATTTTTACATTCAGTTACATCTGCATCATGTTCTGAACATAATGCAGTGCAACGACGGCAAACCTTTTCTTCTGTAGTTTTTCGGCATTTTGATTCATGATGCCCATACTTATAACAGGTGTAACATTGCAATGGGTTAGGGATGTACATGTCAACAGGGACATTCAAGTATCCAACTTTAAGGGATCTTGGCAAAATAGCTGTATTGAATGTTAGCACCAAGGTGTTTGTTGGTCTCTTGACACTGTCCCTGTAGGAAGTCATCATTCTGACATGGACGACCAGTTGGCCGGCCAGTTCAGAAGCAATTTCCTCCTCAGAAACTCCTGCAAGATCTGGGCATCTTATAATTCCTTTTGAAGTATTTAAAGTGTTATGGGCGGAGCATTTGGCAGAGATATTGAAAAAAGTTTTTAATTTTAAGAGGTTGTCTGCATGTGCTTTCTTCTCAACTTCAATGAGGAGAGCACCCGATTTCAATTTTTTAACAGACTTAGGTGAACCAGCAAGAGAAAGAAGGCATTTCTGTATAACGAAAGGTGAAAGGGAAGATATAGGCGGTTCGGGTAAATCTGATTCAATCAATAAGAATCGGGGGAATGAAGGGTTTGAAGTGTTGCCATTTGGTTTGTCGATATCGGAGTCCGAGTCCATTTCAGTACAAGTGCGTTTTTTGGTTTGAGGATACATATCCAAGTTTTTATTTTTCGTCAACCGCGGCCCCCACCCGCCACGGAGTCCAACAAGGGAACACGATATATGGAGCGGAAATCCAGCTCCTCGTGTCAGGGGTCCACAGATGGTATAACTAGATACCGCAAATAAGTTAGCGCGACAAGGAAGAACATGGATGTGTCCCCCATATCAGGGATCCGCCATGCAAGTCAGTGCCCCCGACCAAAACATCCGCGACACCCAATTAGCCCATTAGCCTATAAAAGACGAGGCACAATAAACTGTAAACTTTATGCAAATTAAATATGACACATATAATATAAAGTTGGTGTATATGAAATGAAAGAAACGATCGGATGGAATATTTTCAAGTGAAAAAAAAAAACTTATACGTAGATACATGCACAGATATTTATGACATTTTAACACCATTACAGGTAACACACATGTATTTGTAAGAAAAGAAAAAGTGTGCCTAAATCTAATATATTATGACCGGGCCCATCTAGGCTCCCGTTTACACCGAAGCAGAGACCAAAGCAGTGTGTTGGAAAGCCGGAGATCCCTCAACTGCCAGGATCCTCGTTTCCTGCTTACGAGTATCCACCCACGGCAAACAGGCGGGTCCATTAGGGGACTTCTACCCCTTGTAGGACGGACAGCCGGCGTATTCTAACCCCCACCGGAAGGGGGGGGGGGGGGGTATTATGGGCAGAGCATTTGGCAGAGATATTGAAAAAGGTTTTTAATTTTAAGAGGTTGTCTGCATGTGCTTTCTTCTCAACTTCAATGAGGAGAGCACCTGATTTCAATTTTTTAACAGACTTAGGTGAACCAGCAAGAGAAAGAAGGCATTTCTGTATAACGAAAGGTGAAAGGGAAGATATAGGCTGTTCGGGTAAATCTGATTCAATCAATAAGAATCGGGGGAATGAAGGGTTTGAAGTGTTGCCATTTGGTTTGTCGATATCGGAGTCCGAGTTCATTTCAGTACGTGTGCGTTTTTTGGTTTGAGGATACATATCCAAGTTTTTATTTTTCGTCAACCGCGGCCCCCACCCGCCACGGAGTCCAACAAGGGAACACGATATATGGAGCGGAAATCCAGCTCCTCGTGTCAGGGGTCCACAGATGGTATACCTAGATACCGCGAATAAGTTAGCGCGACAAGGAAGAACATGGATGTGTCCCCCATATCAGGGATCCGCCATGCAAGTCAGTGCCCCCGACCAAAACACCCGCGACAACCAATTAGCCCATTAGCCTATAAAAGACGAGGCACAATAAACTGTAAACTTTATGCAAATTAAATATGACACCTATAATATAAAGTTGGTGTATATGAAATGAAAGAAACGATCGGATGGAATATTTTCAAGTGAAAAAAAAAACAAACTTATACGTAGATACATATGACATTTTAACACAATTACAGTTAATATACATGTATTTGTAAGAAAAGAAAAAGTGGGCCTAAATCTAATATATGACCAGCCGTTTGCACTAGACCGGGCCCATCTAGGCTCCCGTTTACACCGAAGCAGAGGCCAAAGCAGTGTGTTGGAAAGCCGGAGATCCCTGCGCTTCCCTCAACTGCCAGGATCCTCGTTTCCTGCTTACGAGTATCCACCCACGGCAAACAGGCGGGTCCATTAGGGGACTTCTACCCCTTGTAGGACGGACAGCCGGCGTATTCTAACCCCCACCGGCAGGGGGTTTGTGGAAAAAGGTTTGAACAATTTATGTTATGTATTGAAACTCATATGATTGTTTTTCTTTCCTTTTTAATTGTCGCACACTATATACCAGTCTTCCAGTATTGTTACTGATAATATTTGTTGTTGTTTTTGTGTGTTGGCTGAAAAGGAGGAATACACGGAGACGTATTCCTAATTGAAACAGCAAGTGTGGACGAAAGAAATCAGTATAATGTATTAACATAATCAGAAGCAATGAACAAACCAGTTTCAAAACCTTTTACACGTTTTAAATTAGATGATTTTGAAAACACTGAGATAAGATGTGCTAACTATTCTTAAAAAAACCTTACTATCATTTATCATTTAGGAATGCGGCATGCTTCATTTCAGTAAAACACCCATCAGGCAAACTAAAGCATTAGCTCGTCGTTATTTCAGTTATCTATCGACTATAGGTCATGTGTTTGTTAGTACCATGCTCCCGGAACAAGTTTTTAGCACGTGTTGTTAGTGAGGAAGATTAACCGGAACTGAACTAACTTGTAAAACAAATGAATACGCTTATATATCACAAGAAGTACGTCACTATATACTGAAGAATCCGCTTACAAAACACAGGTCAATATGATCAATATCGGTCTACATTAGTACAAGGAAGAATCAAAACTGTAAATCAAGTATTAATTGACATTTTCCTTCATACAGACGCAATCAAGAAAACATTGTGACAAAAAGAGAGATTGGTACAAATGTATATACCGAGCATTTTCTTCTTTCCACAAATGTTTGAAATCTTTGGAAAAATTACACCTTCATTTATAGACTATATTAAAAAAAAATATTGTCCAAAAGTACTGGCCGAATAACACCGAAAGTTTTACAGAAATAATGTATAGGAAACTTATAAAAACAAAACTTAACATTGAACTTCATACCACATAAGATAAGAGTTGTGATTGAACTGGCTTCCTTTGTCTTCTTTATTTTCCTTTATATACTCTTTTTAGAGACACCAGTCTCAGCACTGCTTCCAATTATTTCCCTCAGCAGATTCTGTCAAGACTAATTCTAACACTGCTGCAGCTTTCTTTGGAAAGTTCTGAACTTTCCTCTGCAGTATCTTTCTCTTTTTTCAATCCTTGTTATCTCTTTGAAACTCTAGATTCTGAGGTCTGAGCTTGAGTTTTCTGTAGTTCAATTGGTTTTATTGATCCCGATTTTACTTTTTAGCTACCCTACCGACCTATCACTCTTATGTAGATTATCAAGCAAGTTATGGCCCTTTTTTAACTTAGAAATTGTGGTTAAAGTTTTGCATGCAACTTAAATTCAGAGTCCATGTGTCAGTATTTACTTTATGAATTACATTCATACTTTCTACAATGCTTCCCACCTACTAAACCTATAGAAATAATCAAGTTTGATAACTCCACCCTGCGTTTAATGCAAATTGTCCTTTTTTTTTCATCCACAACCGTCACACCTATGAAAATAATCAAGTTAAATAACTGTATACAATGCAAATTATCACCCTTTATGAAATTCTGGTTAATGTTTTGCATACAACTTCATTATAGTCTATATCTCAGTAAATCAAATAAAAGGTGGAATAGTCGAGCACGCTGTCCTCCTACAGCTCTTGATTATACCTTTTAATAATATTATGGTTGACACCATTCTGCCAAGTTGAATTGACCCATATTGAAAGTGCCGTAAAGGCGCTTTCGTCAGAAAAGAAAGTGTTGGCCACGAGTGACTTTAGTTCTAACGGACTCATTAATACAACTAGAACAAAATCATTAACTCTGATTGTTGTCTTGAGAATTTATCAAATAATATTTATTGGTGCAAATGACGGAGTCCCTTACCGTCTTAAGTAATATTTTTAAATCTGCCATTTTAAGTTGACACTGTGATATGACATACAATACTAATTCATATAACTGATTCTCGCCGAAGAAGTTCAGAGGGTCGACTCGATCCGCTTAACACCTTTCACTAATCCGGGATTAGGGGATACCAAAAGAGGTATAGAACTATTCACACCATAAATCCATTTATTTGTTTTTAAGGATGTACGCAATAAATGCATTTTAATAAAGAATAACTTTATCCTGCATTTTATGCAAGTTATGGCCCTTTTTTACTTAGAAATTCTGGTTAAAGTTTTGCGTGAAACTAAATTAAGAGTCCATATCTCAGTATTCACTTGATGCATTGCATTAAAACGTTATACAACCCTACTCAACTTTCACACCTATGTAGATTATCAAAAAAGTCTGGTTAAAGTTTTGCGTGCAACTACATTAAGATACCATCTCTTAGTAACTTTCCAACCATCACACCTATGTAAACAATCAAGTATGATAACTATATATCCAGTATATTTTGCAATTTATGGCCCTTTTTTAACTAGAAATTTGGTTAAAGTTTTGCATGCAACTACATTAAGTGTAGATATCCTAGTATTTATTTGATGCATTGCGTTGAAACTTTATACAACCCTTTCCAACTATCACACATATGTTGATTTTTAAGTTAAATAACTCTATCCTGCATTTTATGCAAGTTATGGCCTTTCTTTACTTAGAAATTCTGGTTAAAGTTTTGCGTGAAACTAAATTAAGAGTCCATATCTCAGTATTCACTTGATGCATTGCATTAAAACGTTATACAACCCTACCCAACTATCACACCTATGTAGATTATCAAGTATGATAACTCTATCCTGCGTTTTATGCAAGTTATGGCCTTTTTTTTAACTTAGAAATTCTGGTTAAAGTTTTGCGTGCAATTAAATTAATTAAGTCCATATCTCAGTATTGATTTGATGCATTTCATTGAAACTTTCTACAACCCTACCCAACTATCACACCCGGGTAGAGTATCAAGTTAGATAACTCTATCCTGCATTTTATGCAAGTTACGGTCCTTTTATTACCTTAAAAAGTCTTGTTAAAGTTTTGCGTGCAACTACATTAAGATACCCTCTCTTAGTAACTTTCCAACCATCACACCTATGTAAACAATCAAGTATGATAACTATATATCCAGTATATTTTGCAATTTATGGCCCTTTTTTAACTAGAAATTTGGTTCAAGTTTTGCATGCAACTACATTAAGTGTCGATATCCTAGTCTTTATTTGATGCATTGCGTTGAAACTTTATACAACCCTTTCCAACTATCACACATATGTTGATTTTTAAGTTAAATAACTCTATCCTGCATTTTATGCAAGTTATGGCCCTTTTTGGACTTATAAATTCTGGTTAAAGTTTTGCATGCAACTACAGTTAGTGTGTGAGTTCTGGATCACTAACGAAACAAATTGTGATAGTTTGAATAAATGAAGTAAGAATTTAAAAAGACTTTCGAGGTTTAACAGCATCATATCCCACCTTTCATCGCATGTTTGTTGTTTCTCACACACATGAATATTTCTGTTTCTGAACTGATTGTATTTACTTGGGTTTTTCAGGTAGTTCCGAATCAAGTGAGTGTGTTTTGGATCACATGATTTGTTACTGAATAAAAATGGATTTCTGAGATGCTGTAGGTCATGGGGCATCTCAAAATCTATTTTAACTGTCAATAAAATAATAAAAAATGCAGCTTTCAATCGTGTACGTGGCTCAAATAGGAAACAAACCACTAAAATGAAAATAACTTTTATGGATAATCTGTGTAGCCTCCATGGTCAATAACAATATTAACATAAAGTATAATATCTATCACGAAAAAGTCAATGAAATATCTCCCTAAAAATGATGCTGCTAATGCAACAATCCCCTGAAAAACAATAATTTTAACCCTTTCCCACATACAAAAAAGAAGAATAGTAGAAAATATTATCAGCTGATCCGAAACTGACATATATACAGGATGATGCATAAACATCATTTTCTCCAGATAATCTCCATCTTCACAAAATCTGCTTTCCAGAAACTAAAATTAAGCATAGATAAACAAATTCATACCACATTTCCCAAAATTTATCGTGCAAATGTATGAATTTATTGTCTTTGATTTTCGGAAAGCGTTTTTCGATAAATGGCGTGTTAAAATGTCGCCTGCGTAATTTTTACGACTGCATGAATTTCGAGAAAAACAACAGCGATTTTAAAAAGGAACAATAGTTTTTCAGTGGAAATTGACTGAATTTTCTAGATATACAAGGTATATTATTTTGTAAAAATTACTTCTGTGGATGTTTTATTAAAAGACAATGATCTCATCCGGAACTACCATACTAACTGTACATTAGAGTCCATTATCTCAGTAAATTTAATATGCGGTGAAATAGTCGAGCACGCTGTCCTCCGGCAGCTGTTGTTTAAAGTTAAAAGAATGTATAGATCTAAATTAAATATTATACAAGACTAACAACAAATAGACCTCAAGTGAACTTTGTTGTTCGAAACAATTAAAAATCTTATAAACTTTAGAGGTCAGTAATTTTATACGAATACGCTTAATCAGCACAAAAAAGTAGGTCAGGTAAATAGTTAGCGCCCTAGTTCATGATAATGGATGAAACTGACCCGGCCCCTTGTGTACACTCACCTAGGAAGCAACGAGCACATTTTGGTTACAACTTCAAGGGGTATTAGTTTTGATCCACTAGAAATACATATGTCAATAGTAAATATGACATGTTTAACGTGCATTTTGGTTTTTACTTTTTAATGCTAAAGGATATTTAAGCAGTTTAAACGTTTATTGTAGCTTATTTGCTACAATGCAACAACATTATAAGCTAACGTTATAATTCACTGAACAGCTATTCGATGTAGTATTGGTTCTTCATGGCAACTGCTGTAAGTGTATGTTTCATAAGGTGTGTTAACAGAGAGGCAGCGATACCATGGATACATCCAAATAGCGAATGTACGACACGGGTCCGGAATTCGTCCTCTAGCACTAAAGTGCGGGTTGAGCTATAGTAATCACTAAGCGCTCGTTTATCTGTCCAACTTGTAAATGGCTTACATCTTGATCAGATGCAGGAGAGGCCGATCTTCGAGGTCGTTGGTTGGAGCACGATAAAAAATGATTGGCGAAGCTGCAACCACGGCAATTCGTATTTGAAGGACCTCTACGAAAGATGGAATGTCATTGAGGCATACGGGTACATCGGTTGGTTTGCCGGTTGTCTGACGGAAGATAGTGGACAGTTGCTTCTGTTCGCGACTCTTTTTTCTGCGTATCATCTTGTAGACCTCTAACGATATTTTGCGCTCTTGTATTACAATCTTCGGGTTTATCTCGTACTAGTTAACGTTCTTCAGCGTTTTCCAATCGTCACACTGCACCATGTATTGTTTGGCTAAACACACACAGGGTCATGCAAAACAAATCGTAGTTGATGATCTGGACATTCGACGACTTTCCATGTATTCAATTGTCCGGTCCCGTTAATTGTGTGACGTGTTGTCTCCCTGTTTACTTTGATATATCTGATACACCGACCATGACTGAAATATATAAACATTTTTATGTTTGTTTAAAATAAACTAGTAAGAAAAAAAGGAATACTAAAATAACTGCTATAGTTATGTATTTTAAAACTTGCAAAACTAGATGTTATATATAAATAGAATGAATGAATGAATGAATGGTGTTTTAAGGCCCGTCGACAAAATCATTTTGGGCGCTCAACAATTTACTTACTGTAAATTATGAAATTATTAAAATTGAAATGTAACTAACCAGTTTACTAGACAAAACAATCAAACATGATGTACGCGATATTTAACATTAATATAAAACGACCTGTAAAACAATGTAAAATAGGATTTAGGCAAACAAGCCAAACACTACTATGTAATACTTAACATAAAGATAAACAATATCTGAGAAAATGCGGAACAGGATCTGTAAAAGTAATGCATGCGCAAAAGCACGATTTAAGAAATAATCATATTTTATTAAAAATATTAATTTTCCCTAAGGAAATCAAATAGAAGTTCAGGTTTGACAGACTCAAAGAGCTGACGCATACTTTGAGCCTTGAAAAATCTATCACGTATTGGAGCGAAATCAGCACATTCCAGAATAATGTGCTGTACTGAAAGTTTCTTTTCTGGTGGAGCTGGTGTTGGTAAAAGTGTTGTTATAAGGGCGCTATATCAGACACTGTTTAGGTATCTAAACTTGAAAGAAGGACAAAATGCTGATGACATAAGAGTTTTGTTATGTGCTTATACAGGAAAAGCAGCATTTAATATTGGTGGATCAACTATTTCTTCAGCTTTCAAGCAGAAATTTAAGCAATCAAATCAGACATTAACATGTGACAATCTTAACTCGTTTAGATCAAAATACAGGAACTTATCAGTTGTCATTATAGATGAAATTTCAATGGTTGGCAATTCAATGCTATGCTTCATAGACCAAAGACTTCAAGAGCTAAAAGGAACAAGAATACCATTTGGTGGCGTCAGCGTTATTGCTGTTGGTGACCTTTATCAGCTGAAACCTATAAATGGTGACTGGATATTTAATGATTTAAGAAAAGATGCTACAGCGTTAGGCAACAACTTGTGGATAGATCATTTTAGAATGTTTGAATTAGTACAAATTATGAGACAAAAATATGATCTTGACTTTGACAAAATTGTCATATTGAACCAACGTCAGAGGAATAAATGATGAATGCCCCACACTTGTTTGCAGAGAACTGTTTCATGCATTCATTTAATGATTCTATCATAAACAGCATGCAGACAGAAAAATGTAATATAGCCTGCCACGATTCAATTTTGTCACCAAAACTGTCCAAAGAAAAGCAAGATGAAGCTATCAAAAAATTACCTACAGATCCAAATAAAACCGCCAATCTACATTGTTCATTAACAAGTGTTATTGGTATGATTTGTGACCTCACAGTTAATGTAAACACTGAAGATGGTCTTGCAAATGGAGCCTCTTGTACTAGGGCCGCTAGGACGGGCGTTCTCCGCTTAAATTTCCCGGGCGACCCGGGCGAGCAATTCGACGTACGGCCGTTGGGGCTGGCCAGTGTGAAAAAAATGTCCGTGCTTCCCCTGCCGCGACTAGGGCCTCTAGGACGGAAGTTCTCCGCTTAAATTTCCCGGGCGAGCAATTCGACGTACGGCCGTTGGGGCTGGCCAGTGTGGAAAAAAAAAGAAAAGTGTTCCACTCCGTTGTGAAATGTCCGTGCTTCCCTTGCCGCGACTAGGGATCAGAAACAAGAAAAAATTTCTTAAATAGAGAATTCTATCATGAACATATTACTGAAACATGGACTCCAATTTTTGATATAGAAAGATCATTTATCTACAATAAAAAAACATTCCAAAGAATCCAGTTTCCTTTGCAACCATCAGCAGGACGTTCTGTTCATAGAGCTCAAGGCAGTACATTGAAAAGAGTTGTTGTAGATTTATCACAACGGAAAACAAGGAAAATTCCCCATCTTCATTATGTTGCTTTGAGTAGAGTCAAATCATTAAAAAACCTCCAGATATTGAATTTCAATGAACAAGCATTGAAAGTCGATGATAAAGTTGAAAAGGAAATGGCAAGGTTACATCAAAATGCCAACCTTGATTTGTGTTATGTTCCACTTGATACAGTCGATGCAAAGTCACATTTGAAATTAGCCTACAATAATTGTAGATCCTTACATTTGCATTTCGATGATATCAAACATAACCAAGGTCTTTTGTCTTCACATGAATTTGGAGTTTCTGAAAGTCGACTGAACAACTATGATAAAAACACAGATTATGTTATAGATGGATTTAAATTATTACGAAATGACCAAAATGCAAAACATAACATTCGACCTCCTCATGCTTTGGCAATTTATGTCAAGGATGATTTTGTAATAACTTCCAAACAATCGTTTACTTCAAAAAGCTTTGAATTCACAAGAATTAACATGACCTGTTTAATTGACATACAATTCGTTGTATTGTATAAAGCACCTAGCATGTCAAATAAAGATTTCACAACATGTTTAGAAAAAGAACATGTTTCCCAATTAAACTTATCTGAACCTTTTGTTATAATGGGAGATTTTAATCTTGATATATATATGGTAAACACAGAAACTTAATAAAGCAATTATGTGAAACATTGTCATGTAAAATGCTTATTAATGCACCAACAACTGACAATAATTCAGTTCTGGATCTTGTATTCACAAATATTGATGGTGTAGCTGGAACAATGGAAACATACTGGTCAGATCACAAAATTATTTATTTTCATTCACAGCAAAATCATATTTGTAGTTAATTATCCCAGTTTGTTATCTGTTATTGAGTTCGCTCATTTATTAATGGATAGTTCATGACTGCTTTGAACAATTGAATTAAGTATTATAAGTGTCAGACCATTAGTTATATTAATTATATTTTCATACATTGTATTGTAATACAGAATGCCATTTATTATAAGTTAAATATTTTGAACTTGCACAGGTTTGCAAAACCATACATCATTGAATCTAACAAAACCATACCATATTGAATCCAACAAATTGTTTATGTGTATTGTAAGTTCATATGTGCCAGTTTTGCAATGAATACAGTGAAATATAACTCCGTTACACATTACCATAACGCATATAGAAGTTCGACCTTAAACTGCCTGGTGTTTAATGGCACTTCAATGGTAATATTATATTGTAGCATAATATTACATACGTTGATCAGATTTCAAAGATCCTCTTTTCATGTCAATGAAATCATAATGCAAACCTGTTAACATTTAAATTTTCTAGCCAAGGCTGTAAAAGTGAAATATCAGATTGTTTTGTCACCAACACCTTTTCACAACCTTCTAGCACTGGTAATATTTGCCTCTCTTACTAATGTAACATAACTTGAATCCATCTCGAAACATAATTATATAGTTGTACAACATGAATAATAAATAGTACAAAACAAAACATCTATTGCAACATTGTCACATGATCTCATTTGATAATGCCCAATTTAGAATTGTGTTTATTAAAACAGTATAAAAAGGAAACTACCTGTGTATTGTTTAATGTCTGTCTTTTCACAATGTTTTTACATAATAATTAATGAAAAAAGTTTATTTTTGTTGAATAATTTTTACCATGTTTTCAATTTAGAAGACATTTGTTACTAATTCAAAATACTGCAACATGCAAAACTTGATTATGTACATAGATACAAGTGGCAAATAAGATTCATGAATAGTAGCATAACATAAATACATACATACAAGAGTGATTACATATGACTTGATCCGTGAAATTAACTTTCGTGTATATTAGAGATCAACGACTGGACCTAAACTACCTCACAAAACATGCAGCGTGATGTCATTAGTTAGGAATTATAGTAAGTTAACACTTGTTTAATTTTAATATAAAGCTACTTTTATCATTGTTTGCGAGATTCTCTGATATTATTGATACAAATTTGATTAATTGAATAAGTTTTTCTGTAAATTTTCATTCAAATTTTGGTTAAAATCAAATAGTATTCAACTTTTAACAATAAAAATATCTTGATTTCTAGAGATTTTACATGTTTTCGCCTATCTTTTTTCAAAACCATTATTGCCCCATGTGTTATAAGAGGCAACTGATAGGGGTCTAATGTGAATCTGAAGTATCTACATTTTTTATTCTCCAGCAGGTGTTAAGTTTCTGGATCCATATTCAATACTTTTATCTCGATGTACATGAGATGTGAATCCAGCAACTATACATTTTAAATTGCCCGTCTATGTAGTTTCTAAGAAGTTTAACATGTTCAACTTATACACTGTGCAAAACTAATGTTTATTTTAAATATGTTCAGGTCACATGTATTATTATTTTATATATTAAAAACTGTTTATATATATGACATTAAAAAAATCTAAACATGACTTAAATGTTCACTTTTATCCTTTGACACTTTCAAATTATAATGTATAGATCGTGAAAAGATTCTAAATCAAAACTTGTGTAAAATAATGGTTGGTACCCGCCTGCACAAAACATTTAAAAAAAAATAAGGTGAGCGATCCAGGGCCATCATGGCCCTCTTGTTTTTTCAACTGTTTGGCAATGTCATTTACAACAAACAATTTCCCAGTGCCGGCAGAGCCTAGCAAAAGCATGTTGTGCCCTTCGATTGCAATGTCAATTGCTTCTTTTTGCAGATTATTCATTTTTGGACAGCATTAACACCGCAGGTTTTTGTTTATATCGGCTTTTTACCGTTTCACACTATACAAGTTAAATTGAAATGGCAACGAAACAGCCAATGAAATCGCTTGTTACAATAATTCAAATGACGTCATATTTAAGATGAATGGCAGCTCAGTGTAATTATTTTAGATAAAGAAACGATTTTCGGCTATTGTTGTGGACTGAGACAAGATTTATTTTCCCGACTAAATGTGATTGTCAGTTATTATCCATTTTTCACGACCACATTGATAATTTGCCCGGAGACCGGCGTTATGAACTGTTTTAGTTATGTTAAAGTGATGAAAATACTGTTGCGACTTCTCGATGGACTAGATAAAAACAGACCTTTTTGAAACATGCCAGTGATGTTTGTGGACATATGCTTATAATAATTAGATAATTATATTAGCTATACGATAGTGTGTAATTATCGAAATGTGTTATAAAAAAACAGCGTCAATTTAAGTAAGGTGAAAAATAGCCATTTTCTTAGTTATAACTCATGTCTATATTTACAATATATATGACTATATAATCAGAGTGAATGATTTTGACCTAGTTGTAATATTGAGTCTGTCAAAACTAAGGTCACTCATTATTTGCTGATGAATGCGCTTATACTGTACGTTCAATATGTGTCAATATTGTAGGAAGGTTGGAGAAGTAGAGAACATGTGAAAGGAAATAACAATGCAGCTTATGTATATGTATTTTTTGTTAAGAAGTTGAAAGATCATATCAAGAATAGTAAATATCATGAAACTGCTAGTTTGAAAACAGGAGGACCTTGCTGGCACTATATCACTCACCTGAGTGCAAGAGCTCACACGTATACACATTTAAGACATTGTGAATGAATCGAAGGAAAATTTGACAGCAGAATATTTTAAAGTTTCTGCCTTATCATATTGAGAAATATGTCACAATACATCATAAAAGAGAGAGAGACAGACAGATAGACATACATAGAGAGAGAGGGCAGAAAGAGACAGGCAGACAGACACATAGGCAGAGATACAGAGACATACATGAACAGAGAGCCAGACAGACACAGACCGACAGAAAGACAGATATAGAGACAGACATAAACAGACAGAGAGAGAGAGAGAGAGAGAGACATAGAGATACAGACATACATATATATATAGAGACACAGACATAGAGTGAGTCAGACAGACGCATAAACTGCCTTAACTCCAACAAAAGTGATCATCGGACGACCTAAGTAAATATCATTACTTTCCGAATTTCAAATGTCTAGTTTGTTCATTTAAAGATATATTTCAATGTTATTTGTCACAGTTCTTTAACCTCCGTCATATAATACAAGATCAAACTACGTCCCTCAAATTGCCCGGACGCAACGTAATGACGTGACATGGTCTTTATTATCCTAGAGGAAGTGACTTGAACATGTTCAAAAATACACAGTAAGAACTTCATAAGGTCGCAGGAACAAGGGCTTTGACGCGGTATTGACGTATCATAAACGTTGTTGGGACTTCATTAACGTACTTCAAGCACGGTATGGACAGAACAGATTGCATTTCGTTCTCACTGCGTTCTTGATACGTCAGTTGTGTTCTCACCACAATGAGAACTTATTAAATGCGTGATACGGGCGTGATAGGATATTTGAATATAAATAGTCAGAACACAATAGACACAGTGCTTGCATAATCCCGTGCGAGGTAATAAATACGTGTAAACGTGTAAGACGCAATGAGAACATGGCAGGCATAGTTAGGACTTGGTAATTCATTTTTATTTCGTATTTGCCACGTTCCCGTTGCGTTCATCGAATTTTGCAAGACGTAGTGCATAGCAATGGAATGCAGGAATCTGTATAACATTCCACATAAATTAGTCGGGAGTACGTGTTTTGTTACTATATTTTATGGTCCCAATAATAATAAAAAACATATACCGCCACCCTCTTCTAAGTGCTACCCTAAAATTTTAGTCTAGTGATGGACGACGAAATGATTTTATGTCACCAAAAACACTAAAAGACAAGATACCGTTGGGTAATATTTCGATCCCGCTCCGTTGCGTTCATCGAATTTTGCAAGACATAGTGCATAGCAATGGAGTGCACATAACAGAAATCTGTATAACATTCCACATACATTTGTCAGATTAAATTATTAATAAAAATACGCTTACGTGTTTTATTACTATACTTTATGGTCCAAACAATAAAAGTAAAAAAAACGCCACCTTGTTCTAAGTACTACCTGGGACCACTAAAACGTATTAGTGGCCCAGGTAGTACCCTAAAAGTCAAGTGATGGACGACGAAATGTTTTTGTGTCACAAAAAAGACAAGATGCCGTTGGGCAATATTTCGATCCCGCTACCTCTTAAACATTGAACTGCGCGCTGGATCTTGCACACGGTACAAGGTCTCATCAATATATCAGATAGTTTGTGTCAGATTGCGTTGGTGTTCAATTACAATTTGATGTTTTGACATTAATCGGAACTTTGCAAAGTATACTAAAGTGATAAAGAAACACTAAGTACATGTTTGTATTTATTCAAATTAAAGTTATACATGGTATCAACATTTTTTTATTATAAAGAACTTTTCTCATTGAGTAACATGGACACATATCTCCATTGGCGCCTCGGTGTGTGGTATGTTCCCCTCTCGCCACTGACACAACTCTTTATCTTTCGTGCATAGATTGATCCTTTTTATTTGAATATTGTCCCATTCTTCCAACAGGGCAGTTACTAACTGGTCAACAATAGCGATGGTGTTTTCTATGTCGCCGAAATACACGACGTCGACCGTCGTGTCGAAAAAGAATGAACATTTACTCATCTGTGAAAAAAGACGCTTTACCCTGCCTCCTTGTAAATCGTCTGTGAGCATGTGCCGTAACCGAAGACATAAGACACAATACTCGCGCAAACGATTTGAGAATGGCATAATTATCTCACATTATGAGTAAGTTTTCATTTTCCCACATTTTTACCCAACATTCCAAAAAGTAGAACACTGTATATATATATATAGATGTTTTCAATGCAGACGACTTCAAGAATAACGGACCAGGGAAAGGTTTGTTACGAGACAGCTACTGTTTCCAAATGCTTTTTATTTCCTTCATTCTTTTGCTAGTTTTGTTTTCGTTTTATAACTAAAGTTCCAAATAAAATAACAATAATTATAGTTGACATGGAACCGAAAAGAATGCGGAATACGTGTTTGCTCAATCCTATTAAAAGTACGCGTACATAATTCAATATAGTGTTACTAAACCTCTATTCTATTTATAGTTTTCTCGTGATCACATGACCTACCGATTTGGATAACTCAGTTATCATGGAAGCAAAATTTAAATTTTTTAAATAGGTTAAGTTAAGGGCTGCTGTTTTCAAATTAGTTTTTTCTTATATTCAGTCAGACAGATGGACATATATGAACTTATTTGGATATATTATTGAATAAACTATCGATCGGTAAGTTTGCTTTGTCATTTCCATGTAAAGTAAGGAAGAATTCGACCGTTAAAAGTGCGCACAAAATCCGTGCGCAAATGTCTCATATTTTTTTTGGTGATGGCACCTGTACTAGGATGCGAACAGTCAAAATAAAAAATCGCATTCCTAGTACAGAAACCAAGACTATGGTCAATTTAACTTTGCGGATTTGTGTCAATATTGCGTCATTTCAATTTGTGCAACCATTACCAATTGTTGTAAAAATCTAATTAAAATGCAAGTACAGGTTTTGTCGTACTTTTAATCAATTAAGTAATGTAACGCGAAACATTAAAAGAAATAGTTCTCAAATTCAAAAGTTTTCTAGGAAAAAGTTACGTAGGCCTATGTAAATTCTTCATTTGAACATTTCATGCTAAACCAATCATCCGAACAATTTTCAATTATTTTACCCATGAAACTCATAACTGTGTGTCCTAATTTGTGTATTAAAACATTAGAAAATAAGGATTTAGCTAGCTACAGCTGTTAAATTCGAATACTGGAGTGTCTCCTGCCACTTACGATTATTGATTAAATTGTTCAACTCAATTTAAAGTCAATTAAAGCCGCGAGCTACAGTGAGATCGCCAATAACGGATCGCTGTGCATTTTACATGTGACTGTCGTTTGTTCAAAGCTCAGAAGTGTCAAATGTTTTGTGGGTTACAAAGTTTATTAACAGCTCTTTCAAACACGTACTTGATTTAAAGGGATGAGCTTTACATCATCACTGGTAACATGTTTTGTTTACAGTAGCCATTTTCTCCAATACCAGAACACATTCCCCAATAGAGGATCACGTGACTAGGGGCCGTTTTAAAAACACAAAAATACAGATTATCTTTTTTTTTTATTTTTTTTGCAACCTTGCCATAGTGAAATCACTCTTCTGGGTACACAAAAACAACAAAACTAAATAAAAAAGGAAGAAGTAATACATTTATGAAATCATTGTAGAAATCAATGTAAAAACACAATTTGGAATATATTTTCTTTATATATCAACCATTTCTTAAACTAATAAACAAAGTCAGGTAAGACAATTATATGATTGTATGGGAGGACAACACCACCTCCCTCTACACTTGGAGCAGGCCAAGGTGGGAAACTGGGAACAGGTTCACCAGTAATTTGAGCATACACCTGTCCTCCTTCATTAAGTACAGTTCTAAAATAACCAGCCGGGTCTTGGTACATGTCCAGCTGGTAGTCCAGCAATGTCTTCAAGCTTTAATTGTCTTTTAGTATCTCTATATTCAGAATGCATGTGTTTTGGAAAATGATCAAGTGGTGGCAACCAGACCAAACATGCATTTTCATCATGAATATTAGTATATTCTCTGTCCACAGTTAAGTTTACTGGTTTTACAGCAGGTTTTATTTGAAATGCAAGGTAGCGTTTTATTACAGCATTCGCAAGTTTCATTGAATGTTTGTCTGTTCCTTCAGACTGCGAAATTGAAGCACTGTCTGTTCCTCCAGACAGTGCAATTTAATAATAAACATGTAAAACTTAATTTAAATAAGCCATGTGCACACATTACTTAGAAGCAATATTTAGAATCGTCTCATACTATATTTATTTAAATGTATATTTATTTGTTTATTTAGTAATTATCAATTTATTTACTTATATTTATATAGATTCTATTTTCACTTTTATGTATTTATTGATTGAAATATACAATGTCAGAATGAACAAAATGTTCAAATGAGTTTGCATTAAAGCATATACAAAATAAAAATGTTAATGATCAGTCCAGATGTATTACAATATGCAATGTAAAGAGAAAAACAGCGAATATGACATCTATTATTTCATATAGTTTTTGCCAATTCAATCCTTCTGCCTTCAAATACATTTGTACAACCATAAACACAAGCATAATGCATGGAAATACGCAGTTTGACAGTTCAAAACAGTTTTGAGATGATCCCCCCCCCCCCCCCCCCCCCAATTATTGTCATCTTCACGGTTCAGCTATTCGACTCCACATCAAATTGATTTCAACCAAATACAAGAGGACCATGATGGTCCTATATCGCTCACCTGATTTAATCAAACTTAAAAAGTTTTCAGTGTTCTTTCCCCTATATGAGTCTATGAAAAACAAGTGACCCCCGGGGAGGGGTCATTTTTTACCCCCAGGGCTATAATTTAAACAATCTTGGTAGAGGTCCACTAGTTGATGCTACATAACAAATATCTTTTAGACAAGAAGATTTTTAAAGTTTTTTCCCTATCTATGTAAAACAAGAGACCCCCAGGGAGGGATAATGTTTTATCCCATGGCTATAATTGGAACATAGTTGGTAGAGGTCCAATTGATGATGCTACATACCAAATATCAAAGGCCAGGCCCTCTTCTTTTAGACAAGAAGATTTTTTAAAAACAATTCTCTATGAGTCTTAGTGGAGAACAAGACCCCAGGGTTATAATTTGAACAATCTTAGTAGTGGTCCACAATGATGCTACATACCAAATATCAAAGGCCTTGGCCTTCTACTTTTAGACAAGAAGATTTTTAAAGTTTTTTCCGTATATGAGTCTATGAAAAACAAGTGACCCCTGGAGTGGGCTTATTTTGACCCCAGGGGTATAATTTGAACAAGCTTGGTAGAGGTCCACTAGATGAAGCTACATACCAAATATCTTTTAGACAAGAAGACTTTTTAAGTTTTTTCCCTATATGAGTCTATGTAAAACAAGTGACCCTGGGGAGGGGTGAATTTTGACCCCATGGCTAAAATTTAAACAATCTAGGTAGAGGTCCACTAGATGATGCTTAATACCAAATATCAAAGGCCTGGGGCCTCTACTTTTAGACAAGAAGTTTTTTTTAAGTTTTTTCTCTATATGAGTCTATGTTAGTTTTTTCTCTATATGAGTCTATGTTAAACAAGTGACCCCCGGGGAGGGGTGACTTTTGACCCCAGGGCTATAATTTGAACAATCTTGGAAGAGGTTCACTAGATGATGCTACATACCAAATATCAAAGGCATGGGCCTTCTACTTTTAGACAAGAAGATTTTTAAAAGTTTTTCCCCTATATGAGTCTATGTTAAACAAGTGACCCCCGGGCAGGGTCATTTTCGACCCCAGGGCTATAATTTGAACAATCTTGGTAGAGGTTCACTAGATGATGCTACATACCAAATATCAAAGGCATGGGCCTTCTACTTTCAGACAAGAATATTTTTTAAGTTTTGGTTAATTTCCCCTTTTTTGTTGCCGTGGCAGCCAAAGTTCTGCATGGAATAGAATTCTTTGAACAAGTTTGAAAGAGATCCACCCAAGGAACATTCCCGTAAAATTATTTTGAATTTGGTTAATTGGTTTAGGAGAAGTCGTTTGTAGGCAAGTGTGAACGGACGGACAACGACGACGACGGACGGTGAGCGATCACAAAAGCTCACCTTGCACATAGGTGAGCTAATAAAACAGGTGACTGCCAGGGCAGGGCCAATTTTGATCCCAGGGGCATAATTTGAACAATCTTTGTAGGGAACCACAAGATAATGCTACAGACCAAATATCTAAGCTCTAGGCCTTTAATTAGGTTTCAAACAGGAAGATTTTCAAAGTGTTTCAAAATGTGGCTGCTGAGCAAAGATGGCTGCTTAATACAAGTTAAATACATGTATAGAAGAAAATGTTATTTTAATAAATCTTCAAATGGCTGCTTAACAGAGATGACCTCTAAACACAGGTTTGACTGTATATCTCTATATAATACAGGTGACCACGGGGCATAATTTGAACAATCTTTGTAAAGGACAATTAGACAATGCTATATACACCAAATATCTATGCTCCGAAGGCCTTTCTTTTTAAGACAAAAGATTTTCAATTCCTTTCAGCTGCATGGAATTAATTTCTTTGAACAACTTTGGAAGAGGGTCATCAACCACAACATACAAAAGGCAATTACAATAGCTCACCTTGAGTACTTCGTGCACAAGTGAGCTAAACATGTAGTAACAAGAGGACCATGATGGTCCTATATCGCTCACCTGATTTAATCAAACTTAAAAAGTTTTCAGTGTTCTTACCCCTATATGAGTCTATGAAAAACAAGTGACCCCCGGGGAGGGGTCATTTTTTACCCCAGGGCTATAATTTAAACAATCTTGGTAGAGGTCCACTAGATGATGCTACATAACAAATATCTTTTAGACAAGATTATTAAGTTTTTTTTCCCTATCTATGTAAAACAAGTGACCCCCGGGGAGGGGTCATTTTTTATCCCATGGCTATAATTGGAATATAGTTGGTAGAGGTCCACTTGATGATGCTACATACCAAATATCAAAGGCCAGGCCCGCTTCTATTAGACAAGAAGATTTTTTAAAAAAAATTCTCTATGAGTCTATGGAGAACAAGTGACCCCCGGGGAGGGGTCATTTTTGACCCCAGGGTTATAATTTGAACAATCTTAGTAGTGGTCCACAATGATGCTACATACCAAATATCAAAGGTCTTGGCCTTCTACTTTTAGACAAGAAGATTTTTAGAGTTTTTTCCGTATATGAGTCTATGAAAAACAAGTGACCCCTGGAGTGGGGTCATTTTGACTCCCAGGGGTATAATTTGAACAAGCTTGGTAGAGGTCAACTAGATGATGCTACATACCAAATATCTTTTAGACAAGAAGACTTTTAAGTTTTTTCCCTATATGAGTCTATGTAAAACAAGTGACCCTGGGGAGGGGTAAATTTTAATCCCAGGGCTAAAATTTGAACAATCTAGGTAGAGGTCCACTAGATAATGCTAAATACCAAATATCAAAGGCCTGGGGCCTCTACTTTTAGACAAGAAGTTTTTTTTTTAAGTTTTTTCTCTATATGAGTCTATGTAAAACAATAGACCCCAGGGGAGGGGTCATTTTTGACCCCAGGGCTATATTTTGAACAATCTTGGAAGAGGTTCACTAGATGATGCTACATACCAAATATCAAAGGCATGTGCCTTCTACTTTTAGACAAGAAGATTTTTAAAGTTTTTCCCCTATATGAGTCTATGTTAAACAAGTGACCCCCGGGGCGGGTCATTTTTGACCCCAGGGCTATAATTTGAACAATCTTGGTAGAGGTTCACTAGATGATGCTACATACCAAATATCAAAGGCATGGGCCTTCTACTTTTAGACAAGAAGATTTTTAAAGTTTTTCCCCTATATGAGTCTATGTTAAACAAGTGACCCCAGGGGCGGGGTCATTTTTGACCCCAGGGCTATAATTTGAACAATCTTAGTAGAGGTTCACTAGATGATGCTACATACCAAATATCAAAGGCATGGGCCTTTTACTTTCAGACAAGAAGATTTTTTAAGTTTTGGTTAATTTCCCCTTTTTTGTTGCCGTGGCAGCCAAAGTTCTGCATGGAATAGAATTCTTTGAACAAGTTTGAAAGAGATCCACCCAAGGAACATTCCCGTAAAATTATTTTGAATTTAGTTCATTGGTGTAGGAGAAGTCGTTTGTAGGAAAATGTGAACGGACGGACAACGACGACGACGGACGACGAGCGATCACAAAAGCTCACCTTGCACTTTGTGCATAGGTGATTCTCTATATGAGTCTATGTAAAACAATAGACCCCAGGGGAGGGGTCACTTTGACCCAGGGGCTATAGTTTGAACAATCTTGGTAAAGGTCTACTATATGATGCTACATATCCAATATCAAAGGCCTGGGCCCTCTACTTTTAGACAAGAAGATTTTTAAAGTTTTTCCCCTATACGAGTCTATGTAAAACAAGTGACCCCTGGAGAGGGGTCATTTTTGACCCCAGGGCTATAATTTGAACAATCTTGGTAGAGGTTCATTCGATGATGCTACATACCAAATATCAAAGGCATGGGCCTTCTACTTTTAGACAAGAAGATTTTTTAAAGTGTTTCCCCTATATGAGTCTATGTTAAACAAGTGACCCTCAGGGAGGGGTAATTTCTAATCCCAGGGTTATAATTTGAACAATCTTGGTAGAGGTTCACTAGATGATGCTACATACCAAATATCAAAGGCATGTGCCTTCTACTTTTAGACAAGAAGATTTTTAAAGTTTTTCCCCTATATGAGTCTATGTTAAACAAGTGACCCCCGGGGCGGGGTCATTTTTGACCCCAGGGCTATAATTTGAACAATCTTGGTAGAGGTTCACTAGATGATGCTACATACCAAATATCAAAGCATGGGCCTTCTACTTTTAGACAAGAAGATTTTTAAAGTTTTTCCCCTATATGAGTCTATGTTAAACAAGTGTCCCCCGGGGCGGGGTCATTTTTGACCCCAGGGCTATAATTTGAACAATCTTGGTAGAGGTTCACTAGATGATGCTACATACTAAATATCAAAGGCATGGGCCTTCTACTTTTAGACAAGACGATTTTTAAAGTTTTTCCCCTATATGAGTCTATGTTAAACAAGTGACCCCCGGGGCGGGGTCATTTTTGACCCAGGGCTATAATTTGAACGATCTTGGTAGAGGTTCACTAGATGATGCTACATACCAAATATCAAAGGCATGGGCCATTTACTTTCAGACAAGAAGATTTTTTAAGTTTTGGTTAATTTCCCCTTTTTTGTTGCCGTGGCAGCCAAAGTTCTGCATGGAATAGAATTCTTTGAACAAGTTTGAAAGAGATCCACCCAAGGAACATTCCCGTGAAATTATTTTGAATTTGGTTCATTGGTGTAGGAGGAGAAGTCGTTTGTAGGAAAATGTGAACGGACGGACGACGACGACGACGACGACGGACGGTGAGCGATCACAAAAGCTCACCTTGCACTTTGTGCATAGGTGAGCTAAAAATGTAAAATGCTTACTTCTATGGACAAACAATTGTTTCTGTAGTTTAAAGATGGACTTTTCTCAAAATGTTCGTGTAGTTTGCAACTTTTTATACAGCCGAACTTTCTGGAAGTATCGCCGATTTCTTACAACGAATTTCAGAACGAGGCTTTTTGCGCGCTCATTACGAGACCCGTCAAGGTTTCCGGTTAGACAGATTTTATTTACTTTCGATTTGAATGAACTTTTTTGGTTTTCGACACATATGAAGGCACTACATTCTGATGTCAACAGTTTTAAAATAAATCGTTCTGTATTTCTTGTGAGAGGTTACAAAAGAAAGTATATCCGCTATTTGGGAAATATCCGTTATTGGTGACATGAGCCCCTGCCTCCGTACAACTAACTGTGAAAATGTGTATGCTGTTTTAATTATGAATGGCTTTAAATTGCTAAATATAACTTATTTTGATCGGTATAGCACTTCATTTCAAAATAGTATCTAATTTGACCCTTTTTACGGTAAATGTTCATGTCCGAGTTTTCCTCTTTTGGGGGTTTAAACTGTTCTTTAATTTTGCAACTGTTTAAGATGCATTTTATTGTTGAAATATGTCAGCAAATACTTTGACCATTGGAAAATAATTTTACAGTTCCAATTCGGCTGCAAGGACAAAGTCACGTGATAGAAGCCCGAGAATAGTGACGTCACGAAAATGGAATGTCCAACGATATGACGTAAATAAGGATACCAGCTTATTGACCTAAAAGTACAAAGAAATGTTCCTAAAATAGATCACATTTATGACCTACCTTAAGACGTCATTACTTTTAACTCTATTTTGTCATGACCTATATAATGTGTTTTTACGGTAAATGTTCATGTCCGAGTTTTCCTCTTTTGGGGGTTTAAACTGTTCTTTAATTTTGCAACTGTTTAAGATGCATTTTATTGTTGAAATATGTCAGCAAATACTTTGACCATTGGAAAATAATTTTACAGTTCCAATTCGGCTGCAACGGCAAAGTCACGTGATAGAAGCCCGAGAATAGTGACGTCACGAAAATGGAATGTCCAACGATATGACGTAAATAAGGATACCAGCTTATTGACCTAAAAGTACAAAGAAATGTTCCTAAAATAGATCACATTTATGACCTACCTTAAGACGTCATTACTTTTAACTCTATTTTGTCATGACCTATATTATGTGTTGTGACGATGGAGCGGATATTTTAAACCCTCAGGCCATGGGAAGTCGGTCAGTAAAGTTCTAGGTCAAATTTAGAAACAAAGCACTTATCGGACTGATGGGCTAAGTTGAACAATTACTAAATAACATATACATTGTATGAGTGGTGTTCGGCAAAAACCAAGCCTAAAGACCTATCTGCCCTTCAATTGTCTACCAGCAGGTGACCGCGGAACGATCTTTGGACTGACTTCTCAGTCAGCATATGTACAACAGCATTATCCCCCATGAACCGCTTCCAGAATGTTTGTAAGTCCTGTGCCATCCATCAGTGTACCTATGTATTCGAGCAAATTCATGAATGTGTGAAAGCAACCTAGCATCAGAAAAGTTTGTTTCAGATAACTATTCTCTGGTGCATCTATGATGATATCAGCAGCCTTCCAATACAGAGGCTGGTCAAATGTTATGACCGGCGAAACGTGATACTTGGTCGCAATATTGTAAAGAAGTCCAAAGTAGACAGGATACATGTCTATCATAGGCAAAAACAAAACGGAGGACTGGCCAGGGTGCTCATTTCCCTGATTGATGGCGTGCATCATGCCTTGTTTATTTGGATTTTACGCTGCTTTCAACATTATTTCAGTTATATCGCGGCGACAGTTCACATATTCATGATCCCTGGATAAACAAACCAGTACAAGGCTAGGAAATCTGCCTTGCCCAAGAGCACTCCACCAAGACCGTCGTGCCGCGACTTGGGATCTAACACCAACGCGAACCACTCGACCACGGCAGATTCCTGCATCATGTCTAGCCAATTAGGGATTTCCTGCTTATGACAATTTTGTGAAAGATAAACGAATTCTGCGGCTGCAAACTCGAATGACTCTTACAGATCCTTTTCGATATTTGCCGACCGTATTCAATCATGTTGACCTATGTGTTTTGTAAGCGGATTCTACAATTAATAGTGACGTACTTCCCGGGATGAATAAGCTGATTTATTTGTTTTAAGGATTATGTTTAGTTCCGGTCAATCTTTTTCACAAAGCACACGTAAAATCAAAGCGCCAATGGCACTATAGTCGCGATCGTATGGAAAATCCTGCAAAGTAACAAGCAGTATATCGGTGTAGGGCTTGCGATTTTCAATAATAGTGCACTCTGGTGCGGGTATATTTGAGAATGTATCGACCCTGCATCTTTTAACAGTATACTGTATAATAATGTTAGTTTGCCAGAATGTTGTATTGGTGATTTTTTAGTTACGTTCATGAACAATCTAGTTGGTACTCGATAGACTACCGTTTTAGCTCATTAGAATGGCTATTTGTAATCTAAATTGTTAGGGTAATCACATGTTCATCACCAGGTCGCTAGGCCATATTAAGATAAAATATTTCGTACACTTTAGAAATGACAAAATTATCAAGAAAGGAGAGAAAACAGTATCCATTAGTTTGGTGTTTGTTTCAATGATGTCCGATATTAAACAGGTCTGTTCAATTTAGTCCCCACACATTGCATGATTGAAGGTTGTCAGAGACATATAAACACAGTGTATTTATATGTCTCTGAGATAGTTAAACTGCTTCGAAAAATTTGAGTGCAATAACAAACACAAAACATGCACAAAAAGCACAATTTCACTATTTTCCAAACTGTTCCAATTTATAAAAATATAGGCATATATTATAATGCTCGATCTCCAAACCAAATTAGGCTACACTTTCAGCATTGATTACTAATTGTTTCTAGAACGTGCAGACGTGTAAATATAACGTGTGTACACACTGACATCGTGTGTCCTTTAAACCTTTGTAAATCAGTCTTATCATTTAGACGCTTTCATATATTAGATTTAAGCACACTTTTCTTTTCTTACAAATACATGTATGTTAACTGTAATGGTGTTAAAATGTCATAAATATCTGTGCACGTATCTACGTATAAGTTTTATTCTTTTTCACTTGAAAATATTCCATCCGATTCTTTCCTTTCATATACACCAACTTTATATAATATGTGTCCTATTTAATTTGCATAAAGTTTACAAGTTATTGTGCCTCGTCTATTATAGGCTGATGGGTTAATTGGGTGGCGCGGATGTTTTGGTGGGGGCACTGACTTGCATGGCGAATCCCTGATATGGGGGACACATCCATGTTCTTCCTTGTCACACTAACTTATTCGCGGTATCTAAGTATACCATCTGTGTACCCCTGACACGAGGAGCTGGATTTCCGCTCCATGTATCGTTCCCTTGTTGGTCTCCGTGGCGGGTGGGGACCTAGGTTGACGAAATAAAAACCTCCGATATCGACACATTTAATGGCAACGCTTCAAACCCATCATTTCCCCGCTTTCTATTGATATAATCAAATTTACCTGAACAGCCTATATCTTCCCTATCACCTTTCGTCATCCAGAAATGCCTTGTTGCTCTTGCTGGTTCCCTAAGTCTGTCAAAAAATTAAAATCAGGTGCTCTCATTGAAGTTGAGAAGTCAGCACATGCCGACAATCTTTTAAAATTAAAATTTGTTTTCAATATTTCTGCAAAATGCTCCGCCCATAATACTCTAAATACTTCAAAAGGAATTATAAGATGCCCAGATCTTGCAAGAGTTTCTGAGGAGGAAATTGCTTCTGAACTGGCCGACCACCTGGTCGTCCTTGTCAGAATGATGACTTCCTACAGGGACAATATCAAGAGACCAACAAACACCTTGGTGCTAACATTTGATACAGCTATTTTGCGAAGATCCCTTAAAGTTGGATACTTGAATGTCTCTGTTGATATGTACATCCCTAACCCATTGCAATGTTACAACTGTTATAAGTATGGCCATCATGAATCAAAATGTCGAAAAACTACAGAAGACAAGATTTGCCGTCGTTGCACTGCATTATGTTCAGAACATGATACAGATGTGAATGACTGTAAAAATACACTTAAATGTTCAAACTGTGGTGGTGAGCATTATTCTACCTCCCGCTCTTGCCTTGTGTGGAAACGGGAGAAGGAGATTATTACCATCACATGCAAAGAAGGTAGGTCTTTCTTTTCCTGAGGCAAAGAAAATTGGTGAAACCCGATTTAATTTGACCATTTCATATGCTAATGTCACCAAATTCAACTCTTCTAAGCCCGTGGAAAGAAAAGATGCTATCACCCAGACTGATGCAGCTGTTCAAACCGAACCCATTACACTTATTGAAGCCAATACAGTTGTTGAACCTCTTAAAGTTATTGAACAAATTAAAGTTGTCGCTGAAAATAAAAAGTCTAGCCCTAAAACATCAACTTCTAGCTCAAAACAAACTCAAAAGAGTCCGAGACCCAATAAAAAAAAAAGTTCAAGTAAAGTGGTTGCGTCGGATCGTATTCCCAATGGATCCGATGACCAAATTAAAAACCATAACCGCTACCAGTATCTTGATGTAGACCTGGAAGCAGAAGATACTATTGCAGATAATAATAAGCAAGGTAAAATTATAAGATTACCTTTACAACATGATTAAATCCACTTCCTATTCTGTGTTCTGTCTTACTCATGTATTCAATGATAATGAGTAACACTATTTTACAATGGAATTGTCGAGGTTTAAATTCTAATTTTGAAGAATTATCCTTACTTAGCAATGAATATAAACCAGTAGCACTTTCCTGAAAGATTCTGACAAATTTACACTAAATTATCTTGTTATCACACAGCCTCTCGGGTTGGTGACCGTGCGTGTGGTGGGGTTTCTGTAGTTGTTAACAACTCAGTCCCTCATAAGCTAATAAATCTGGATACAACATTTAAAAATTGTTAAAATTCCTATTAACAAAACAGTAACTTTGTGTTCATTGTATCTCCCACCAAGTATGCCGCTAGATGTAGATAAAGTAAACAACCTTAGCTCTCAACTCCCCAAACCCTTCATTTTAATGGGGGATTTCAATTGTCACAATACATTGTGGGGATGTAACACCAATATAAAGTGTCGAAAGTTAGAAGATTTTGTTTTTAAACAAGATCTTTGTCTTTTAAATGAAAAATCCTATACATACTTGCACCCTGCTACTGGTTCATACTCATCTCTTGATCTTGCTGTTTGTAGCCCTGATATATTTGTTGATTTCTCTTGGAAGGTTGCAGACGACCTTCATGGAAGTGATCATTTATCTTTAATTATAACTGGAACTGGAATTTATTCCAGATGCGATGTGAGGAATCCATTACTCCGGATGTTTTTTTGGATTGTGATGATCCTACACAACTTTTTACTTCATTAATTCATCAGGCAGCTGAAGAAGCAATACCCCAAACGTCGACAACTCCAAAACGCCCTCACAAACCTTGCTTTGATGAAGATTGCAAAAATGCTATAAGAACACGCATATCGGCGCTCAGACAATTTGACCAGAGGCCAACCCAGGAAAACCATGTAAAATTTAAAATAGCTCGAGCAAAAGCCCGCAAAAATGAATGGCAAGAGTAGTTCGATTAACGTAAATCATCTGAACACCCCAGACTGTGTGCTACTTCAAAGAAGGTTATTGCCGATACGTTGGCAGATTCCTTTTTAAATCAAAGAATAAAGAGGCCTACAACAAATCTTTTACGTTAAAATAATTAAAAACAGCTCTCAAGAAGTGCCATGATACCGCTGCGGGATCAGATGATATACACTATCAATTACTAAAACATTAATCTTTTCGGTCCCTTTCTTGTTTACTTGCCGTTTATAATCAGGTTTGGCGAACTGGAAGTCTCCCGGGGTCTTGTAAAGAGGCCATCGTTATTCCAATTCCCAAACCTGGTAAAGATACAACTGATCCTGGGAATTATCAACCTATAGCCTTAACCAGCTATATATGTAAAACCATGGAAAGAATGGTCAACGACAGACTTGTTTGGTTTCTTGAAAAGAACAAACTTATCACAACTGTCCAGTCTGGTTTTCGTAAACATAGAAGCACAATGGATCATTTGATCCGGTTTGAAACTTTTATCCGTGAAGCTTTTATTAAAAAGGAGCATGTAGTATCCATCTTCTTTGACTTAGAAAGTCCTTACTTTGTATTGTATCTCAATCAAACTTATACAGTAATTAGATATCCATGAGAGTTTGGTTCATTTCTAAAAAACGGCCAGATCTACCCATGCATGGCTGGATTATGGCCGTTGAAATTGTCAAAATTGCTATAATACAGCTTGTGAACAAAATAGAGCTTCAATTTACTATCTGATCTTCACTAAACTGATATGGTATTTGAATATTGATGATATATTGGTTCCTTTTGAAACAAGCCAGATCAATGCCAGTAGAGCATAGGCCCTCATGGGCCTCTTGTTTAACTGACCGTCAAAATAAAAACTCAGAATGACGTCATATTACAGGAATTTCGATATGTAACTTCCGGAAAGTCAGAAAACCCTTTTGAGTTTTTATTTTGATGGTCAGTTAAGCAAGAGGCCCACTGGCATTGATGTCATCAATATTCAAATAATTATGTTATTTGCGTAACGCGAATGATGAATAATTAACCAAAAGAAAAACGACAGAAATGATAGTTTGATTTGTCGTCACAAATGTAGTTCCGTAAATTTTGGAATCGTTTTATTTGAAGAACTTTATGAAGGGCAAGTTGATCATTTGGTGTACCTGTCATCATAGTTACATGGATTTAAAATCTTTTCCATATTTTACAGTTAAATATAAGCTTAACCTGATGGTGATTTTTATATTATTTGCTTAGGTCGGTAGGACTCTTAATTGCCGTAAATAACTGATCGTGCTGCAAGCAAGGGGCTAACCGCAGTTCACGGGGAATTATTTACCGATCACAAATGTTAATAAATGTTTACCCGAAATAGGTAGCACCTATACTCATATTAATATTTATATATAGTGAGCAATTTCGACAACAAGCCAATTCCCTGTAGCACGTCCCATTCTTGCAAGACATGTGTTCGTTAAAACTAATGACATATTCTCAGGCGACCGTAAATCAAAACAGATTCGATCATGTGTGAAGAACTTATCAGGGTTTCTCATGGGATCATGTTAAACTTTCTTATACTTTATGCAATATAGAACAATATACAAACAGAAAAGAAACCCTACCGTTAGAGCTGACGGCCCCGTGTGTCGGTTTTTAGCTCTACTGGCCAAAGGCCAGAAGGGCTTATGTCGTGGCGATTCGTCCGTTGTCCGTGCGTGCGTCTGTAAACAATTTCTTGTTAACACGATACAGTCTTTATTTTTTATTGTATCTTAACCAAACTTATACAGTAGTTAGATATCCATGAGAGCTCGGTTCCTTTCTTAAACCAGCCAGATCCGCCCATGCATGACTGGATTATGGCCCTTGAAATTGTCAAAATTGCTATAATAGACCTTGTTAACACGATACAGTCTTTATTCTTGATTGTATCTCAACCAAACTTATACAGTAGTTAGATATCCTGAGAGCTTGGTTCCTTTCTTAAACCAGCCAGATCCACCCATGCATGACTGGATTATGGCCCTTGAAATTGTCAAAATTGCTATAATAGACCTTGTTAACACGATACAGTCTTTATTTTTTATTGTATCTCAACCAAACTTATACAGTAGTTAGATATCCATGAGAGCTCGGTTCCTTTCTTAAACCAGCCTGAGCCGCCCATGCATGACTGGATTATGGCCCTTGAAATTGTCAAAATTGCTATAATAGACCTTGTTAACACGATACAGTCTTTATTTTTTATTGTATCTCAACTAAACTTATACAGTAGTTAGATATCCATGAGAGCTCGGTTCCTTTCTTAAACCAGCTAGATCCGCCCATGCATGACTGAATTACGGCCCTTGAAATTGTCAAAATTGCTATAATAGACCTTGTTAACACGATAGTCTTTATTTTTGATTTTCACAATAACGCCTTCAAGATCCATGCCAGTAGAGCATAGGCCCTCATGGGCCTCTTGTTTAAAATTCCATTAGAATAACACATACCATAATTTTTACTACGTTACTTAGGTAGTGTATGTGAACCCACTACATGTGACATAACACCTGCAAATGACTGCAGTACTTTCAAGATGTTATAGAGGGAAAATAAACGCATTTTAAGGCAACATTGACATACAGAAACGTATCTGGGCGGTCCAAACCTGACGCACAACGGAAACCGACGACATGAATCCCACTACCAGTTCTAAACACACATGCAATCCATAAGCGGTTGGAAACACACATGCATTCCACTACCGCTGTTCTAAACACACATGCATTCCATATACTTGTTAAACTTTCTTTGCAATATAAAAACAGAAAAAAGCTGACGGTTAGACCTCGTGTTTCCGTTTTTAGATTACCTAGAGCCAAAGCCTCAAGGTGAGCTATTCTGATCACTTTTTGTCCGTCCGTCGTCGTTAACTTTTAGTTTTAAACATCATCTCCTCCTGAACCACATAACCAATTGCATCCAAACTTCACAGGAATGTTCCTTAGGTGGCCCTCTTTCAAAATTGTTCAAAAGATTTAAATTCCATCAGATAGGAGGCAAAATGTTCGAACTTTAAAAATCTTCTTCTCTGAATCCGCATGTCAGATTCCTATATAGTTTGGTAGAAATGTTCCTTGGTGGCCCTCTACAAAGATTGTTCAAGGCATACTGTTTGGTTGAAAAACATGGCAGTCCTGAGGCATCAGAAAAGGGGCAAAATCGTCTCGTTAACTTTTAGCTTTAAACAGCATCTCCTCCTAAATCACAGGACTAATTTCATCCAAACTTCACAGGAATGTTTCTTTGGTGGCCCTCTTTCAAAATTATTCTAAGGTTAAAATTCCATTGAGAACTTTGGTTGCTGCGGCATCAGAAAGGGGGCAAAATGTCCAAACTTTAAAAATCTTCTTCTCTCAATCTGCATGTCAGAGTCCTTGTCTGATATTAAGAAAATTGAATAGGAATCTTGCTTCAGTGATCCTCTACTTGATTATTTCAAGCCGTATTGATTGGTTACAAAATCATAGCAACCTCGCGTCATCACAAAAGGTGTGAATTTAACTTTTAGCTACAAATGACAACTCCTACCAGTCCACTCGACCAATTTCAACGTTACTTCACAGGAATGTTCCTTTGATGGTCCTCTTTCAAAATTGTTCAACGACTTACATTCTGTGTAGAACTTTTATTGCTGCGGCATCAGAAGCTGAGAAAAATACCCAAACTTTAAAAACCTCCATCTCCATAATCCATTTGTCAGATTCCAAGATAATTTGGCAGAAATATATTTGAGTGACTCTCTACAAAAACTGTTCAAGCCATATTGATTTCGTTGACAAACAGGGCAGCAAAGCCGCATCAGGAAAGGTGCAAAATGACAAAACTTTATAATTCCATTCTAATTAAAGTTCTTGTTAGATTTCAAGATACTAATGGCTTTTACAGATAAACTATTTCTTTAACTGAGTGTCCACTCCTTGCAGTTTCGTTTGAACGCCTGATTAAACTTTCACAGATATTTGCTTCTAATTTACTATCATTCAGGTGATCGATTTAGGGCCCTCTTGTTTAAAATTCCATTAGAATAACACATACCATAATTTGTACTACGTTACTCAAGGTAGTGTATTGAATGGTGTGCATCCATGTTCAGGTTTCCATGTAAAACACGCACATGCATACAGGCACACACATATGTGTGGCGGGCGGGCAGGCGGATGTCTGTTGTTTTTCTTGTGGTTTTTTTTCTTTCTTTTTCATTTATTCACCAATAGATCATTTTGAGTATTTTCGTGTAAAAAATGTCAAAACTGCAAAGGAACATATGTCTTTTAAAACAAAAAAAAGCTAAAACATATCCAATTATTGATATATATAAAAGACATTAAAAATGTGTAATTTAAATGTTTAGGTAATGGCCTTATTTGAGAGAACTTGTGGCCAGACCCTTTTGCCTTTATATAAATGTTAAACTATGTAAACATATGTATGTTTGTAAATATTATATGTTATTTTGGTAATAAAATATGTAAAAGTAATTTTTGAAATAAGGTTTTCCCAACTTAGATACATAATTAGTATGTTCAACTAGATTCATTATTGATCAACTTAATAACATGTATCAACCTAATAAATGCATTTACTTTGTTTGAAAACCATCAATTGCATAATTGCTATTTTCATTATCATATATGTTAGTTATGTATGTTATGCACAATGAGCTTATATATACTAGGCGTCAAGAGAAACGTTACATGTCGGAAATATTTTTATTTTATTCAAAATAGTTTCTTCGGACTAATTTCATTCAAAGTATATTTCAATTCCGAAATCGGATTCCAGAATGTCATTGTCATCTGTTCAATAACGTCTACGCAACGATGCAGTGAACGTCACAGGGATCCTGACCAAAAACACACTATTTTCAGTATCTTGTATAACGGGCGCCTGGCGCGAAGACCAACAGAACGTAAGTGTCTCCTGACGGTAGATGATGATATCCTCCTACGTGTTGGAATCGCTCTCAACGTCTGGGTCGCCGGCATGAACCGATTTTGCGGCTGCACGCGACGTAAACGTCGGTCCTCACGCGGTGTGGTTACACGTGGTCTACCTGTACGAGGACGATCAGCGACACTAGCATTCGCCCTGTAGCGTTGCCACAGTCTATTGATGGTCGTACGGGCGACGCGTTCTTGCGTCAACCCACTCTCCAGCATCCCCACAGCACGTAAAAGTTGATCATAACGAAGCCGCGGCATTCTGGTTTCTTTTTAAAGTTCCGTTTTTCGATGTTTTTTCAAGAATTGGCACACATGTTCACAGCTTAGACGACTTTATCCGATTCAAAATCACACAGATAACCGAAAACGTCAACAAAAAACATGTTTTGCACGAAATTCAGCCTGGCGACCTTAATAATGGGTGCACGAGATTTTCCTTTGGCAGACAAACAAAAGGTGCCAGGCCATATCGATGAATTACCGTATTTTACTAACGTTATGATCAGAAACACAATTTTTTTTTTTAAATAATGTAACGTTTCTTTTGACGCCTAGTATATATCTTTGTGTTGTAAATTAACTTATGTTCTGTTCTTATAATAAAATGGTAGGGACAGGTCACACCAGACTTTATCAATAAGATATGCCTGCTTGCTTTTTAATATCAAATATTTATTGTTACCAACAGATTCAGAAATGATAAAGTATGACCAATTTCTCCGTTCAAAAGTCGTCTGTTGCAGACGTGGCAAAATGTGTCAGCACGTTGGCAAGGGAGGGTTAAGGGCTTAAGAAGATGTGTAAATGACAAAACATTCAAATATATTTGCTAATTAATTAATATTTATTTAACTTTACAATCATTCTTTATAACAACAAAAAACAATCAGGAAATTGATAAATGGTTTTCCCAGAAAACGTCTAAATTATGGTAAATATCATAAATAATCAGAGAACAAAAATGAAGCAGACGAGTTAAAAATCATCTGGGCAAAAATTTGGATAATCTCTATAAGCGTAAATATCATCATTGAAAACATTGTGGTAAAAGGAGAAATAGCTTGTTATGAGTTATTTATCTTTCAGTCACAATGATTTCAAAAGTCGCCTATATTTGAATCAAATTGCGTCGGTAAGAAGGAAGGGGATACGTACTTTCGTTTCTTTCAAATGCATTCAATTTGTAAAGATGTATTAAATGTGTTGATGTCTATGCAGCAGTTACCCCTTTAAAAAGTGAGAAATTATAGCATTTATAGAGCCGCCGCAGTATTCCCACGATCACATAATGTAGCAGTCACATATGTCAGGGTAACAGCACGACATATTTTGAATTTATAGAGAAATGAAAACAAGTTGTTACTACGCGCTATAGTCCAACGGCGACCCATACGGCCTGTACAAGAAAGTACACGCCCTAGGGTGACCCTGAGGCCACCGCATGTATCTCTGTTTCGTGGGCCTACGGCCACCGTATCCTAGCCGTAGAGAAAATGTGACTGAGGCATAAGGATGCACGGGCTCTACAGAATCGCTACCTTTCGAAATTATGTTTGTTTCAATGATGTTGTACACCACTTTCAACATTTTTATCACGGCGTTTCCTGGGTAAGTTACCAGTACTACTGGTGCATTTATCCTAATACCAGCGAGTCAGTCGCAATGTTGAGTGCCAAAAAGGGGAAACTATTTACACCAGTGTTAAAGTCTTAAGTATGACCCATCCGGGGATCGAACCCGCGACCCCTCACTCCCCGAAGGTTTGTGCAATGATGTTATGCTAAGATGGGCATCAGGGAAGGTCTAGATCAAACTGCTCGAAGGATCAGACTGGTATCGAGTTAGCTGGTTACAAGTTCCTAAAAGTCGATTTTCGTTTGACATGGCCACTGCATCGTTTATCTCGAACCATGTTATGAAACAAACTCTTTCTATCTAGGACCATTATATGAAAAAAACTATTTATATCTCGGACTATTATATAAAAAAAACCTGTTTATATCTCGGACCATTATATGGAACGAATTATTTTATCTCGAACCATTATATGGGACGAAATATTTTATCTCGGACCAATATATGAAACAAACTATTTCTATCTCGGACCATTATATGGGACGAAATATTTTATCTTGGACCATTATATGAAACAAACTATTTCTATCTAGGACCATTATATGAAACAAACTATTTCTATCTAGGACCATTATATGAAACAAACTATTTCTATCTCGGACTATTATATGGAACGAATTATTTTATCTCGGACCATTAAATGGAACGAATCTGATAGACTTGTACAATTGTATAAAACGAATATCTTTTTAACTCGAACAATTATATGGAACGAATATGTTGAACTCAAAACATTATGTGAAACGAATGTGTTAAACTCGAAACATTATATGGAACAAATAGTTTTTAGTTCGAACTATTATATTGAAAGCATCTGTTTAACCTGAACAATTATGTGGAACGAATCGGTTTAACTCAAACAATTTTAAGGAATGGCCAAGTTTGAATCATTATATGAAACGAATCTTTAACTAAAAAAAATATATGGAATGTGCATTTAAGCTCGAACATTACGTGGAACGAATGTTTTAATTCGAACCATGATATGAAATTAATCTGTCTAACATTGAACCATGATATAGAGCATTTCTGTTTAAGTCGAACCATTATTTAACGAGTCTGTTTTACTCGATCCATGATATGGATTGATTGGGGTTTAACGCCGTTTTTAACAATTTCTCAGTTATATCACGGCGGCCAGTTCACCTACTCATGCATTTCCTGGTTTTCTCACACCAGTACTCCACACAACAATCTTCCCAAGCAACTGGCTGCTTTTCCACATAGACTTAGCCCATTGGTGGAAGACGAATGTCGCATTGACTTTTGTTAATCGTCGGAAAGAAAGTTGGCCGAGCCGGGATTCCAACTCACAACCCCTGGATTGACAGCCCACGTTGCTACCGACTGAGCTACCGGGGCTCGGCCCATGATATGGAACAAATCTGTTAAACTCAAGCCATAATATGGAATGAATTTGTTTAAGTCGAACCATAATATGAAATGAATCTGTTTAAATCGAACCACGATACGGAATGAATCTGTTTAAGTCGAACCATGATATGGAAGGAATCTGTTTATGTCGAACCATCTCTCTCCACAAATTGCAGTGCTGATTATTCGTTTGAAACACTGTTTTCTTTATATATTTTGTTCACCTTTTTATTTTCACAAACAAATATGGTAGGGCGTCGCTTGATGTCAGATAATGGACTGGTAGCTGCTGGTGTCAGTACTACTGATAACTTACGCAGGGAACGCCGTGATATAATTAAAACAGTGTTGGAATGGATTAAAACACCATATCAACACAAATATTAGGTAGGAATGAACATGAAGCTGATTACAAATTAGGTAAAACCCCAGCGATAATTCGAACTCGTCGATAACTCGCGGAAACCTTTGGGTCCCGTTTGTCATCAAGCTATCACGAGACCACTTATAAATAGAACTGGACCCAGAATTACATCAAGGTAACGACATGTTAGGGTCGTGTTTGTTATTAATGGTGTACATTCGTCTCCAGATGCGCACACTGTAACCGTTGTATCTTTGTAGAAGTATCGCCGAGTGCTGATTTCAAACGGATACAATACTCGTGAATCACGCTTCCTAGAATGTTGTCGTTTGTCGTTTTATTAATTCCCATTTTGCCATAGTGTATTCATCTGTGTTCAATACTTATACGAAAAAAAAACATGAATGGGTTTTTTCGCTTATAGTTAACGGGCGTGAGAATTTTTTTTTTTTTTTTTTTTTTTTTTTTTCAATAACCCATGACGCTTTCTGAAATGAAACTGAAAAAAAAATCCATGGGGGCCGCCATTTTGGATATGTATAAAAAGCAGACGTAAAACACAGATTGAAAATTATTGTCGGCTTTTTAATCATTTTTTTTAAAATCGGTATTTTGGGTATGTATAAAATGAGCAGAAAAACACGGATTGAAAATTATTGTCGTCTTTTTAATCAATTTTTTTAAAATCGATATTTAAGATCATTAAAGTGCTGGAATTAACATTTGTACGAAAAGTTAAAAATAAATAGAAATCTATAAGAAATATGTTTTCCCGTTCGTTAAAAAAAAACGACAGCATTAGCCTTCTACGCCCGAAACTAAATTTTGACTGTATCGTAGCCAAAGAAGGACGTGACGTCATTTCCGCTACACTTCATCTTGGCGTAACGTCAATGGAGCGACGTCGTTTCCCGAAAAAAAGTGGTATCAACATGAAAGACCCCAAATTCCTATACATGAGCTATTGACTCAATCATTCAAAGTATAATTATTTATCAAACATTGTGGCAAAAGGATAACTTTCTCATACGGAGCAATTGTTCTTGTTGCGACAATCTTTTTCTTAATCATAGGCCTCAGAAACCGTCTCTAATAGGGAAAGGGTTTAGCAGAAAGGTGACCCCTTACATAATTTGTTCCAGTCATATTGACTGGTTGAAAAAGGCAGTCGCCAGGTGGCATCAGAAACGGGCTGATCTATTTGCTTCTTTACCATAATGCAGGTGATCGATTAAGGATCATCTTGGCCCTCATGTTTCAACCTCGTTCATTATAAATGTATTCCTTGATTTTCTGAAAGTCTTTACTTTATTTTCTGTTCAAATAATAGACAACAGCAATACGAATTCCAAATATGTTTTGATAATGCAAGAAACATGACATTAACATTATTATTGTCTAGTCAATTACTTATAAATCCTTTTTTTATGGCCAAAGTATGCTCTTTAATTTTTTTGTTTTTAATTATCTTGCGTTTTTTCGTAAATAGGTAGCACCTATAGATATATTACAGTTATATAAATAACTTATATTATATGATCAGCATATGATAACCCGTATTTTTTGCAAACAAAAATACTTCTTTTGATATAAAAGTTCAAATAATATTGTCAATACAATGTAGTATGAATCTGACTCAACTAATGTAAACAAACAGTTGCACATGTACCTCCAAGAGACCACCTGTCCTTGGAGACCATTTTCAGCATTCCCCTTCGGTAGTCTCTTAAAACAGGTTGGACCGTTTAAACCTATAACATACAAAAATCCCGTTCTTTATAAATGAAATGAAATTCAATTGTAGTATAAACATCTGTTGACATACATACAGCACAGATACGCCATTGTAAAGTATGATAACGTTCTGCAAGTTAAGTGATCCTAGTTTTGAACAACCGGCCCCTGCAAGTTAAGTGATCACTGATGAGTAGCTTTCGAGGCAAACCTGTCGTTGTAATGCATTTCACGCTCCATGATGCACTACAGTAGGTGTTAGATAAAATGATATTGTGAAAAAACGAAGTCGGTAAGGTATACTTTTCTTGATATCAAACGATTTTCAATAAAATTATAAATGAATAAATTAAAAAAAATCAAAAATTAAATGTACAGATTTTTTTTAAATGAAAAAAGGCGCCTTTTCTTACGCGAAACACAACGTCATTTCGCTCCTGAAAAGTGACGTTATAGACGCGTTTTTTTTAAAACGTAGAAGAAAATTACATTTACGTGAAAGTATTCTTAAGATGCAAATCGTAATATAATTTCGCAGCTATCAACCTAAAATTGACCAAACTATTAGCTGTTGTTGTTTTAACGAGGGACATTTGAGAGACGTCTAAAAAGTGACGTCAGTGGTATACTTTGAGGTATCGTAGTTTAAAAACTGTTTTAGATACGAAAAAAGTAAGAACATAATCTTATTGGGCATATGCTGTATTATGGTGATGCAAATTTTCGTGAGGAAATTCGAATATTTTTTTAGATGCAATAACGTACATTGGATTGAATGGTATTATAGGTTATTGCATCAATTTTATAGGTTATTGACCCTGTACCGTGAAATCATCGTTGGACCGAGTTCTTTGGTTGACGTTGCCAAGCTTGTGAGGCTACGTTCGCCAAAGAACGAGGTCCAACGATGATTTCACAGTACAGGGTCAATAACCTTTTTATTGCATACTTTCATATTGTAAACTATTTAGATTAAACCTTGGATTTTCTTTTTATATCTAGAGTTGAATAATCTGCTTCGAAAATCGAAACAAACATATTGTTTACATATGTAGTCATTTATTGAAAATGCCGTTTGAAAAGTTGAACTAAAACGGTGTCAGGCCAAAAATAATAATATGTGTGGTTCCGATTTCCCGGCCGACCCTATTTTTTGCCGCCGACCCTAACCTTTTTATTGTTATAATTTTTAAAATAAGGTAATATTATTCACGCGCTACACCGGAACCAGAGGACTGGAGTGGCTGCGAACATGGAGTCGCAGGAAAGTCCCGGTCGCAAGATTTTACTTACAGTCGAGCATAACGCTTGTGCACACATAGGTGCAACAAAATATATGAGTGCTTTTACAAACACTTTGACGTTTGAGGACCTGTTTCGGGATAAGCATCCACCAACACCATCAAAGGACGTAAAGGTCATGGTGTCATCCCGTCGGTCGAAGGATGATTACGAGGTAAATATGAATTTAAATTTAAAATGGCCTTTCACCAAACTATATGAGGTCGCATATCTGCTACTTGGTTTTAATACTTGAAAAAGTAATAATGTTTCACAATGTTGCCAAAAAAAAATCACATTACAAACGAATGCAATGTAATTTCTCTTTCATTTTCATAAGGGTAAATTAAACAATCTTAACTTTTCTGACGCTCGCTAGCCAGGGTTGATTTGGATTGACTCAGTTTTAATCACTGATTGTCATATGAGTCATTCGCATTCATTAAAAGCTTGATTCTGATTGGATAACAAATTATTTACAGCCAATGAGCGATCGGCTTTTGTTTGAGTTTTGGTTCTTGTTAAATCTAACCACCCGGATATAACTATAACAAAACTATGTCGCGTAACGTAAACAATCTACACACAACTTTTGAAAAAGGCGATATACTTTATTTAATACCCAGAAAAGTCAGCTTGTTTGTGGTTTTTAGCTCTACTGGCCAAAGGCCAGAAGGGCTTATGTCGTGGCGATTTGTCCGTCGTCCGTGCGTGCGTCCGTAAACAATTTCATGTTAACACGATACAGTCTTCACTTTTGATTGTATCTCAACCAAACTTATACAGTAGTTAGATATTCACGAGAGCCCGGTCCCTTTCGAAAACCAGCCAGATCCGCATATGTATGACTGGATTATGGCCCTTGAAATGGTCAAAATTGCTATAAAAGAGCTTGTTAACACGATACAGTCTTCACTTTTGATTGTATCTCAACCAAACTTATATAGTAGTTAGATATCCACGAGAGCTTGCTTCCTTTCGAAAACCAGCCAGATCCGCCCATGCATGACTGGATTATGGCCCTTGAAATGGTAAAAATTGCTATAAAAGAGCTTGTTAACACGATACAGTCTTCACTTTTGATTGTATCTCAACCAAACTTATACAGTAGTTAAATATCCATGAGAGCACGGTTCCTTTTGTAAACCAGCCAGATCCTCCAATGCAAGACTGGATTATGGCCCTTGAAATGGTCCAAATTGCTATAATTGAGCATGTGAACACAATAAAGGCTCCATTTACTATCTGATCTTCACCAAACTTAGATAGTAGTTAAATACTGATTAGAGCTTGGTTCCTTTTGAAAACAGCCAGATCCGCCCATGCAAGACTGGATTATGGCCCATGAAATTGTAAAAATTACTATAATACAGCTTGTGAAAACAAAAGAGCCTCCATTTACTATCCGATCTTCACCCTACATACATGCTCTGGATTGAAAATGACAAAAGAACCATACCAGTAGAGTATAGGCCCTCATGGGCCTCTTGTTTTAAACATAAAATGGTGCTGTCTTTTTATTTGCGATACCGCAACAACTTTGAATAAGCAAATACTGTCCCTGTTGTCAGATGACGATCGTTCCATTTCTTCGGAAATCTCCCCCAGAACCAATGCAAGCTTTATAAATCCTATAAACCCCAAGCCCATGCAAATGCTTCAGCCATTGTTCTTCATATGATTGTAAAATATGCATTACATTTATACATTAAACTAAATTGAACTAGCAAAATAGAGCTAGTTAACTTAAAATGAAATATAAAATATACTTTTATCCTTTAAATATAAATTAATTCGGCTAACATGCAGTTTTTTCTTTACAATTTGGCTTTGCTGTTCAATATTTGTAACCGACAAACAATTATCTGGCAGGCTTCCAGGGTGAATTAAAAATAAGACTAGTATGTATCTGGATGTGAGAAAAATTTGCAGCCCAACCGAGACTCAAACATGGAACCCTTCTTTTACAGGTTTGTTTGCACATTTTCCCACTGTTTCATATTTATAGTGAGTCCTATACCATGGCACTTCTTTTCACGATTTTCTTGTTTTATATAGGTTGATCCTGGGCTCACATTGGGTGAAGTGGCATGGACATTTGGCATGCAGTATGTGAAGTTTAAGTGCGTAGCCAAACAGCCCACAGAGGAAGCTCTGATTATACAACGTGCAGCTGATGAGGCTACAGGAAAAGCTTTGAATGCTTTTCAGATTCTTATGTCGGGGGAAAAAGTATATCCCCAGAAGAAGAAGTCAAGGTATAACAATCTAACGACTGTGATATTCTTATAATATTATAATTTCTACACACATGTATTTCAGAATGTGATTTCCAGCAGTATGACAGCTGCATATATAATAGAATAAAGCAATTTTTAAATTTTAGCTCATCTGAGCCATACACTCATCTGAGCTATTTAAACAAATAGGATTGTCTTTCGTCCGTCTGTCTTCAACATTTGCATAAAAACAACAGCTGGGCGGATACAACCCAGCTAACACAAAAACGTTTTGACAACGTTGTGACAACGTTATCAATAACGTTGCCATAACGTTGTGCACAACGTTGTATACAACGTTATAATGTTTGGTTTTTTTTAACGTTGTGACAACGTTATGACACAACGTTGTGTACAACGTTATGGGACAACATTCCCACAACGTTGTGGTAACGTTGTCACAACGTTGTGGTAACGTTGTCACAACGTTGTGGCAACGTTGTCACAACGTTGTGGCAACGTTGTCACAACGTTAATACAACATTCCCACAACGTTATAAGACAACTTTCCCACAACGTTGTGGCAACGTTGTCACAACGTTAATACAACATTCCCACAACGTTGTATACAACATTATAAGACAACTTTCCCACAACGTTGTGGCAACGTTGTCACAACGTTAATACAACATTCCCACAACGTTGGGTACAACATTAAAATGTATATTTTTTAAATGTTTTTACAATGATATGAGACGGCATTCCCACAACATTGTGACAACATACCTACAGCGTTAAACTGTACGGTTTTCTTATTGTTGACATTGAATAACGTTGCTTGGTATGTTTATAACCTTATTAAAATAACATTCTAGTTAATAGCTCCCTTTACTAATGCAACTCGGATTCAATTCCCGGCCTTTGTGCATACAGGTTTGGATTGCAGTGGCCAAAATCAAGAAGAGTTCTCTCCAGTTGTCCTCCACACTAGGGTGCAGCAATAGTTAATATTACTTTCAACACAATCATTGTAAAATAAATGAAATCTAAATACAATTTTAAGAATTTATTTTCCCCCAGACATTATGAGGAAAAAAGCAAAACAAAAAATATATATACCAAAATGTGAGTAAACAAAGAACAACCAGAACACGAAACTTTAAAATAGTACAAACAAATATTGTATGGAGAAATAGTACAGTGTTTACAGATGTAGAACATTTTTCAAACATTAATATCATGTTTATAATATTCAAATGCTAAATAAATTTATTTCCCGATCATTTATAAACATTTATAGAGTGCTAGAAAAAACCTTTGCTTTAATATATGTACAAGTCTGCTGCTTTTAAGTTTTACATTTCAAAATTTGTATAAGACTATAATTATACTTTAATTAATACTGTTATTCATGATCTTACAAAATTAAATGGTTTAATGCGACGCATACAAACACTTTTTTTTAATAAAGTATTTAAATCTACCACTTCACCTGATTAAAATAAAGAACGACCGACAGCTGATATACTGAAATAAATGTATTGGGAAATTTGAAACATACTGCCGCCTCATTGGACAAAATATAATGTTGACCACTAATGGTAGTGTATATATATATATATATATATATCTCAACATATCGGTTAAATCCCTATTTTTACCACCTATACAAAAAGAAATTATAGGAAGCCTTTGTGAAGTAACTAAATTTCCAGATCTGACTAGGTCATTGTAAACTATTTATGAAATTTTACCTTGAACATTCCTAATTTATAGCCATTATAAGTGAGAGAAAGAGCAAAGTAATAAACAAGACAAATTATATACATTAAACACAAATTATAAGTGAGTTTTCAACAAAAAAAGAAAATAAACATACAAAAAGAGTAGCAAAGTATAAAGTATAGCTGCAATCTTTAAAGGAAAGTAGACCTTAGTACCACAACCTGATGAGTTTAAACTGTTGGTATGTATTATTGCGTCACAGACTTTGTCAGAAGCAAAAAGAAGTATAGACAACACATAACTAGAGCAAATTATTCACTAAAGATAGACATAGTTATATATATGTAAATAATGTTCAGTAGTGTTGTGTTATTACACATGATATGATTTTTATGTTTTTCGTTGCTCACATTTGAGAGCTAGACACATACTTAATAGGTAAAGCTAGTCCTGGTAATGCGAACACATAAAGACGGCACTTATGAGTAGGAACGATAGATAATTGTCCGGTGTAATGGCACTGGTGAGACCATCGTCAACGTTACCGAGAAGATACGTTAACAGTTGCTGGCGTGTTGATCCTACCATGAATAGAAGTATGTTCGGACCGAACGCTTTTAGTAATGTTGATAAGTATTAAGCACAAAGAGATTTAATCCGCAGAGACCAGCACACAAAAACATAGTGTTTTCTAGACTCGTTTAGAAACTGATGGCCACAGTGTTTACAAGGTTGGTTCTTGTTAGCGTTTGCTAATAGTTTGAAGCACAGAACTGAACTTTCTCGAACTCATCCAACGTCAAATTACACTCAGGTTCTCGATTCCGGGGACCCTGGATCCTCCGTCTGATTAGATTTATGAAATTAACATGAACAAATACATTACATTTTTATCAAATCTTACATAAAAACATTCAAAATGAATTAATCGTTTTTTCAATGGGATTCATGCATGTTTGAAGTTAAGCAACATTCATGTTAATTAACTAACATATATAGGAAACTATCTAGAATGTATTTTGATTCAGTGCAATAATGAACAACTGTGTGAGGTTTGAAGTCAATCGGGTGGATAGTATTAAAGATATCAGTAAAATATTAAATATGCCCTAAAACTTTAACCGGACGCCAAGGCCGACAAGTAAAGCCTCCTTAAATTCTTCGAAAAGTTGAGCTAAAAACTGCAATAAAAAAAATGTGAAAACCAACCTTGTGTAGCAAGCCTCCTTGTTGGTGAGGTGCATACTTCAGGAAGTCTGCAACATGGAAGTCAACCTCAGATTTACTTGGCGAACCTTTTCCCTTTAGGAGAGCATCTGAAAAAAGAGATTCAAAACTTATTAACAACTCTTTAATATTAGTTTACTTTTGAAATGAACATATATGTTTATCTGGAAGAATTAACGTTTCAATCAATTTGTATTTTTATAACAGAATGCCAATGGATGTATAGATTATTGAGATATGATACAAAACATTTAATTTTTAATAATGTTAAAATAGGTAAATCGTAAGAAACTACTATTTACTTAGAATTGGTCTCCAAATCGGGAGTTTCTCCAAGGCCTCTTTTTTTTTCCTTCCTTTCAGACTGAACTTGGACCAAACGTGGTTCTTCGCCACAAAACGCATAATATTTCTGGTATGTCCAGACAGGCCTTTCCCTCCTAGGGATGCTAGGAACTGCGTCTGTAAATAAACACTAATTCATACACTACATGTTGCTAGACTAGTATATATACAGCTGTTGTAGGATGTTAAACATCTCAAATGACATGCTTATACATATACAATAGCTAATATTGTTTCAGCACTCTTACACTGTTTATAATAACCAGTAGTATATTTAAAGAGGATTATGGAGTTAACGCTTAAAGCTGCACTCTCACAGATGAACAGTTTTGACATTTTTTACTTTTTAGTCTCAGAATCAGCTGATTTTGGCATCAGTGCCTTCAATTCAGTCATATAAGATAACTCACAATAGAACAGATGTAAATTGTTTGGAGAAACTGCCGAAAATGTCATTTTTCTTAAACCGTTAGTAACGGTTTAAGCTATAAAACATAAATGAGAGTGCAGCTTTAAATGTATATATTTCAACGACTTGAATCTATTACAGTATTATTATATTATAGGGACATTTTATCAATTCAAAATTGTAAAGTGCCATGCATATTCTTACCAATTGTTTGGTCTTGTCCGGGCTGTCTTCAAGCATTTGGTTAAATGCTTCGAAGTCCTGAACACTTTCGACTGGTTTATTGAGGATATCCTCGATCCTACAATCTGTGGCAGTCGTTGGCTCAACACTGCGTTGAGAAAGCAGACGAAGGATATGCTGCTGGTTTTCTTCCAGCTTTCTCATCTTCATCAGTATGACTCTTTGAAAGGCTGCAAAGTTTAACAGCTATTACTTTCCAATAATTCCAATATATATATAAATATATATATATATATATATATATATATACTTTGGTTTTGATATGAATGAGAGAGAGAAAAAAACAGCTTGCCTCTGCCGGGAAGCGAACCACAGACCTTTCACTTGACAATCCAAATCAACATCCATTACACTAGCGACATGACGTTATATCGTTCAATGCTGAGATTTCATCACACGACTGGAGATTACGCGAGGCTCCTAAGAGGTGTATTATGTAACACATTATAAGTTTCAATTGCCGATAAATAACTGAAAACTTATCATTTTTCAAAAGTAATTAATATTTTGCTCTTAAATATTATATTTCATACGTTTTCACTGATTTTTGTCACTGTAATTTATTTCTTAAGGAAAACAATTAAAGGTTAGTATGCAGAACATTTCATTTAAAACTTCCCTTATTAGTGCCTCCCGTAGGATCGCCAACTTAACTATGAACCAATCAAAAAGTTTCATTTCCTTAATTTCTTCGACATTATTCATTAAATACAACATTTGATTGGTCTACAATCTAGATCATTTGTTTAACATCTAGGTCAAAACCCACGTTAATCAGCTATCGCCGAAAAATTGACTGTAGAAGCAGGGTAGAAGTCATTGATTTAAATGTTGGTTTTTATTAGACGCGGCTCAATGAACCCGGGAAAAAAATTACGTTCACGTGGTTGTTTCACAGCAATGTAATATGTAAAATGGATTTACCAAACTTTTATGTTTGGAACAGTCCAAATTAATTGATGTCTGTATTGAGGAAAATTAAATTAACCTTTTCTCATATTCATATGGAGTTTGACAGGTCTGCTAAATATGATTTGTGTTAGACTTGTTAGAAAGGGACATATGACTCTGAATTTCACCTTTTCCCATAACTTTTTAAAACGTTAAACTTTCAAGAAAGCAGGAATTGTTTTCCTCATATTGTTTAAGCAAAACACTCTAAAATAGCCCTTTAAACACAAAAAGACGCATTCTGCAGCAGACGACTTTTGAAAACATTGTGCAAAAAAGCTCCATTCAATAAATTTACTTTCATTTATTGAGACTTTAGATTAACTTTCATCAAGATGTTCATACGAGTTTAAAACATCATAGAAAATTGAGCAGTTGCATCCATTCTCATCTTGTCACAATTATATCCAAAGCTGTTTGATGCAGTTGCATCCATTCTCATCTTGTCACAATTCTATCAAAAGCTGTTTGCTGCAGTTGCATCCATTCTCGTCTTGTCACAATTATATCAAAAGCTGTTTGCTGCAGTTTTGTCAAAATTCGTCTTTAAATATGGTCACATAATTGCAAGCGTACCAACTCATAACTCATTTTCTGCAAATCATTGACCGTTGACCTATGTCAATCCATCGTGATTATTTAGGTCAAATAATTGCATCATTTATTATTTTAGATGAGAGAGTTTACAACTTAACGTTTTGTTCCGTCCAAAACTAATGTGGGAAATTTCACGCTTTTTTTTGCGAAGTTTGTCAAGGTTTTGCTGGTGATATTTTATCCGACTTTGAAATAGGTTTGACTGTAAATGAAAGGATATAATATATCGGCAGTCAATAATGAACAATGGCTTTATCACAGTGATAATTGTGGTGATTGGCAAAATAAATTATCTCTCAAACAGTTACATTATCAGATAATCATTTACCGGCTACAAATTTGTGATTTAAAAAAAAAAGAATATCTCTTTCGTTATAGAACCATTTTGGAAATACGTTTTTGTGAATGATTGATCTATAACTTATACATACGTATTTAGTCTCGCTTCTAACTGTTGAACACTATATTTCTTCGTAATCAAATGGAAGTAAAAAAAAACCACAGCAAAACAGCGAGAATAAGCTTATCGAGTAGAAAAGAGTGTCACCGCGATTCCGTGATGATTCCATCGTGATTCTGCGATGATGGGTTTTATTAAAAATCACCTGAAAGCATTAACGTATTTGTTCCTTTTGGTGACTTTTGTTTACGTTGTGTGCACGATATAGTGTCGTAAATATATTTTTAAAGTGTGAAAGATATAAATGTTTTTTTTAAGAAGCCGTACACCTTCTATTTGTGGAATATCAATGAGCCGTACACACAACATGTAAGCTGCCGTACATTTAAAAAAATAAAAACATAAAGATTTTCGTTGATTTGAATCGAAACTACGAAGTTACAGCTACATAATTAGTAGTTAATGACGGATAAAAACTGACCTGACATGCAATTATTGAGCAGAAATTAAACTATTTCAAAGGGAATGAAGTTAACGAATACAATTTTTTGCCGGTAGAAGATGTCATGTTTTACGAGCGATATAAAGTAAATGGCACCCTTTCGGAATAGTTTTAGGTTTGGTTGACGGCGGAGCTTGTTATGGATGAATACATATATGAAATTGCATGTCAGATTCTTAGAAATGTAATAATTTCGATAAAACTTACCCTTTGGTCAAGTTGCTTTAGACTTTCTCTCGCCTCACTTAGTACCAATATCCGGTGTCGCTCCCATGCGGTGAGGAAGCAAAAAGTCGATCCCAACGTTTGTCTGGTAGATAAGATTACTCTGTGTGTAGCTCAACCTGTTCGTCCCTGCTCAATATTACGAATAGAATGTTCTGTTTACTTATCAAAGTAATCCTTACATTGAGCAATTGCTCGTTTCCCTTGACCCTTTCCCACATACAACACATCTGCAGCAGACGACTTTGAAAACATATTGGCAAAACTATGAAAACTTTGCAAATGAAAGTATAATAATTGAAAAGAGTTGAAAACATCATCATGAGCGAGTTCTCCTTTTGTCACAATGGTTTCATAAGTCGTCGGCTGTAGAGGCGTCAAAATGCGTCTGTATGAGGAAAAGGGTTAAAGAAACTGCACGAATAGTGGGCTAATGGCATTGACCTTTTTGTATTTTGTTGATTTTTGTAATAAAAAAACCATATTCAGTTCAAAAGGGAATCATGGTCCTTTGTCTACCTATTTGTTGAATGATGCTCTTAGAAATGTACCATTTATGTGCTTTCGAATGTCCTTTCTATGTAAATCTGTAAGAAGAAGTCTTTGAAAACATATGGGAGAGATCGGAATATTTGGAAATGAAAGAACTGTGTGAATAGAGAAGAAAACATTTGGGAAAAGGGTAAATTTCTACATATGAACAAGTTCTCCTGCCTCATAATGTTTCATAAGTTGACTTAGTCACCACAAACGCAGAGTTGAACCGGGTTTTTGTGTGCCTTAGTGCATTATTTAATTTATATATGCATACATAAAGTGGCATACGTGTTCACCTTGATGAGAGGTGTTTTTTGTCCAACACCTAGCGGACTCTATACGTTGCCCTCGTGCATCTAGTCTTTTAGATTTTGTTCGCATGTTTATTACAACCATTTGACATCTACATTATTTATCATTAATACAACGCCTCTGCAGCAGACGACTTTTGAAAACATTGTGGCAAATGGAGATATTGCTCACCAAGGTCCAACACCTAGCAGACTCTATACGTTGCCCTCGTGCATCTAGTTTTTTAAAAAAAATTAGCATGTTTATTACAACCATTTGACATCTATATCATTTTAAAATTATAAATCCATCGTTTGATATGTTAATATGAGACTCGCCAAATGTTAAGATGTCTGATGATTAAAATATAATGTAGAGTAAATGCCAGAAAACATTGTGGGAATGGGAGAGATTGATTGTTCGGAATTAGTTCTCCTTTCTTTAAAATGTATTCAAGAGGCGCAACACAATGCGTTTCTTCTATGTAAAATGTTTAAATAATTACCATGTCTCCTGTATCAGCTAAATAATGTAACCATTTCCCATATACAGACGCTTTCTGATGCCGCTGCAGCCGACGACTTTTGCAAACATTGTGGCAAACGGAGAAATTGAGCAATTTCCCCATTTGCCACTATGTTTTCAACTTTTATCAGTAATTATACCTTCATTCCCCCTTTCTTTCACAGTGTTTCAACTCTATTAAACCCTTTCCCCTCATATAGACACTTTCTGACGCCTCTGCAGCAGACGACTTTTGAACACATTGTGACAAAAAGGAGAAATTGTTCAAAACGAGCATTTCCCCATTTGCCACTATGTTTTCAACTTTTATCTCACAGTAATTATACCTTCATTTATAGAGATTTTCATATTTTTGTCTGAAAGATTTCGAGACTCGTATGCTGCAGGTTTGATGTATGTGGGAAAGGGTTAACAAAATCCTTTCATTTATTGTGACTTTTCCTATTTTGTCTAGATGTTTTCGAAAGTGTCTGTTGCAGATTTGTTGTATAAGAGAAAGGGTTAAATCAAAACAAAAATAGTGCAAGGTGTCTGTGTGTTGTGAAAATAAATTGACCGCGTACTAACTCATACATCAATCGGTCCACTACACTCGAAAATAGGTAGACACATATCTTCGTTAAGGTAAGTATACACTGCCTAACGGATAGGAATGATGTATGCTGGTGTTTGCGACCAAATGATTTTCATCATTAAGTAACGTCCCTCTTTGTATTTTGAGAAAATTAAAGATATGCTGTGTATTTTATAGCCTTTTGCATTCGAATGTAACATGACATGTTTAAAATTGCTCTTCGAAAATGGATAATAGAGACAACTAGAATGTGATTTATTAAAATAACATGCATTTCATTATTTCTTCACACTTGTTTTTGGCACCATTTCCCTCTACCCGCCCAATCAATCGGTATACGTTTTTTGAAAGACTCTTAAAGTGTTCAGTGTGGATTACGCAATGGTAAAGAATGTCTACAATACCATTTCTAAGTTTTCTGATACACATGTCTCTGCCAAATACAGGAAACACGGACTATCTTCATTTTCCATATGTGCCCTTTAAGAGACGTCTGATTTAAAATAACACAAGGAAGATAACATCTAGACTTTTCGGATAATCATTTGGATATCAGAAGAAATCATTGCAGAAAAATAAGAAATTGCCCTTAAAGAAATAGGCTAAATTAGATATTTTCTCTCGAGCGCCGCTCAAATTTAATTTTCAAAACCCCCGTTTAAACCACGTATGCTGAAGTAGGTCATTAATATGTTAAATGATTAAATCATAAACGTTCTAATAAAGCTTACAAATCAAACAAACCTTCTGCATTCGTCATAACGTTGAGGTTTCGTATTACTCGGTTAATTTAAAATTACGCGTACATGCCACACACAGTACGGGTAATTTTTCACCCAATAAATCTCGCGTTACTCTCGCAGTGAGTAATCAATTAAGATGGCGTTCGTCTGCATGAATGAAGTACATATTTAATGTAAATATGTCATACAATGTCATACAATGTCATATCCAGATTCTCTTCAAGGAATAAGGAAGGCAAGTAAATGATAAAAGATCAGTTTGAGAATATGTTATTGAAGTGTTTACTTGAATATAGACGAAAACTAGTATGAATTGAACGACCGGGGTACCCCACCCACCCAATACCCTCACAACAAAAATCACGATGGACTTGAGACGTTACAATGAAATATGTAACGGGCGAAATATTGAGACTATAAACACACCATAACAATATTTTTTTTATCAACACATCCATGTTTGTAAGAGATTTACACAGGATGCATGCATGTAATTGAAAATTGAAGGCTCCTTAATTGCATCTACAAGGATACTTAACCTAGAACTATTACAGGTATTTATTTAATATATTTGGCAACTTAACAATGTGCAAAGCCAACCTTATCCTTTCAATTATTTTCTTTCATTCAGATACATTTCAAAAAGCTTAACTCGCGAGGTTATAATAGTTACCTCGCCCAAGCTTCTCTATGTTTTTGACAATTTTACCTTATATACCCCACCCTCTCATTTTCTAATTTCAGCCATGACATAGTCCTTAAGACTGACAAGAACTTTTCATGCTTTCCTATTTTGAAACATATCTGCTTAGAAAATATAACAATAGTGGCCAAGGAGCGCACGCCATTGCTCGTCTGTTAAAAAGTCGAAAAGTGGGCATTTCTGAATAATCATTAATATATTTCACAGAATTTATTAAGATGCAATGTCTTCAGAGAGATAACTTACCCGTCACATCAAGTTAAGGAACTGTATTTAATCCTGTTTAACTTTAAAGCACGAGTATCTTTGTCAGCGTGTAGATGTACAATGAAGCATTGCCGGAAAGACTAGTGAGTGAACTGAACGCTAACAATTCCCGCGAAATTCGTCTTGAGCCAATCAGAGAATTGTTGTTTATGCAATTAAGATGTTTCTTGGTTACCATGCACGTGAAATGTCTTAAACCCTTTCCATCATTTGGACAGCGTTTTACACCTCTGCAGCCGACGATTTTAAAACAGGATAAATTGCGTCCTGGTTATTTTTTTTTTTCCTTTTACCAAAATGTTCATCTCTAGTCATCGAGGCAGATATATTATGTGATAATATTCAATAACCCTTTCCCATATATGCCAAATATGCAGCAGACAACTTTGAACATATTTAAAGTCTATACTGCCGAAAAGAAGGTTTTAAATAGTAAAGCTCAGAGCAGACTGAATCTGTTCAGCTTGATCAAAGCCTCCACATAATAATTTTAAAATGGTATTGGGATATAGACAGACAGATACACTATTCTACTATTTCCCACATGTAGACGCACTTATATACATCTGCAGCATACATATTTGTTAAAAAAGCTTTGTGGAAAAAAGAAAATGTTCTCATAATGAGCAATATATTTCTCTTTTTGCCAAACTGTTTAACATATTGCATATATATATTGCATACGTGTTCTCTTATGCATCTGCTTCAGATTCGTTTCAGCACATTTCAATAGTTTCTTATTCGTCCGCATCAGATGTGTTGTATGTGAGAAAGGGTTAGCCTCTAAATCATGGGAGGATTAGGTCTATCCATGGTTAATTTTCCAATATTTAACTGTCAACTCCATTTGAGTTGTTGTAATCCGTGATATGTGTTGGTAAAGCATACTATGGCAAACATCGCAGGTAATTTTTCGGACAAACACCAGAGGTGTGGGCGGGACCTATTAAAGGGCGTTGCTTTTACCTTTATTTGGGACCACCCCTATTTGTTATAACGGGATTCTCGCCATCGCGGGTGGATGTGCTGAAGAGCAAGCTATTTAAACATAATAGTTTATCCGCAATTATTCGTTTTTATGTATTTTATTTAGTGAATCTCTGGTCAGTTCGGCCTCGGGTTCGGTCGGCACTGGTAAATTGACATGTTTTGAAAGTATATTGGTGCGTTGTGTTATCCATTCTAAGTAATGACTTATCCAAAAAATATGAGTGCTCTTCTACTCAACCTGGCGTCCGCATCACACGTTGGTTCAGAATGTGCATGCTTATATATACTACATGTATATATGTTTTGGGAGACCGTGGTACAGAGGTAGAGCGTCAACGGTCACGGGTTCGAGTCCCGTGATGAGCGGATTCTGCCTTTGGGATTTTTCCACACAAACGGCGCGAGTACGATTTGCATGCTTATATATACTACATGTACACGTTTTGGAGACAGTGGCGCAGAGGTATAGCGTCAACGGTCCCGGGTTCGAGTCCCGTGATGACAGGGTTCTGCGTTTGGGATTTTTCCATTTTTCCACACAACCGGCGCGAGTACGAATTTGCATGCTTATATATACTACATGTATACGTTTGGGAGACGGTGGCACAGAGGTAGAGCGTCAACGGTCCCGGGTTCGAGTCCCGTGATGAACCGGTTCTGCATTTTGGATTTTTCTACACAACTGGCGCGAGTACGAATGTGCATGCTTATATATACTACATGTACACGTTTTGGAGACCGTGGCACAGAGGTAGAGCGTCAACGGTCCCGGGTTCGAGTCCCGTGATGAGCGGGTTCTGCCTTTGGGATTTTTCCACACAACCGGCGCGAGTACGAATTTGCTTGCTTATATTTACTACATGTATACGTTTTGGAGACAGTGGCATAGAGGTAAAGCGTCAACGGTCCCGGGTTAGAGTCCCGTGATGAGCGGGTTCTGCCTTTTGGATTTTCCACACAACCGGCGCGAGTACGAATGTGCATGCTTATATATACTACATGTATACGTTTGGGAGACCGTGGCACAGAGGTAGAGCGTCAACGGTCCCGTGATGAGCTGGTTCTGCGTTTGGGATTTTTACACACAAACGGCGCGAGTACTGGGTCCGAAACTATAAAATTTTAATCTGTGCTCAGAATTTGTGCTCAAGTATCTGTTTGGCCAGAAGCAAATTCGTTCTCCAAATTGACCAATCAAAAGCCTTATTTGGAGCATGGAGTTCATTTCTGAGCATGGAGCACGTTTTAAAAGTTTTATAGTTTCAGGGCCTGGTTAGGAATCCATGAAGCAGACGCCGAGCTTAAAGCTTGTTTCGCAATCGATGTTAAATGAATAAGTTTAAACTTACATGTATTGCATTGTTGTTTCTTTACTTATAAATTATGGTTAGAGTTTAAGAGTCCATATCTCAGTATTCTCCATTCACAGGTTATAATTGCTGATTTTCTCCGCGAGGGAAATGTACTGTAGGGCGCATACATGTATACATACACCTACACCCATACTGGTTAACAGATGCAAATAATTATATCATGCATGCAAATGAACTCTGATGATTGACAACATATAAATATCACAAAGATATACGTTGACAACCATCTGAGGAAATTCTGTTTAAGTTCAATCTCTCCATACACAAGTTCTAGTCGATGGTTTTTTCATTGGGATAATGAATTATGAGGCACATTCACGTATGAAAGTATCACATACTTATGAACAGACCCTAATTACATAACATGCGTGAAAATTACCCCGGATGTTTGTCAACGTATACAATTAACCAAAGATATAC
>JASEVX010000485.1:40000-105000 GCA_031761405.1 Serripes groenlandicus | reverse complement strand
CTAGAGAGAGGGAGATAGAGAGAAACAGAGAGACAGAGAGACAGAGAGAGACAGAGAGAGAGAGAGACAAGAGAGAGAGACAGAGAGAAGAGACAGAGGAGAGAGACGAGAGAAAGAGACAGAGAAAGAGACAGAGATAGACAGAGAGAAGAGAGAGAAGAGGGAGGAGAGAGAGAGACGAGGAGAGAGATGAGAGAGAGAGAGAGAGAGACAGACAGACAGACAGACAGAGACAGAGAGACAGAGAATCAGAGAGACAGGAGAGAGACAGACAGACAGAGAGAGACATAGAGAGAGAGACAGAGAGAGACAGAGAGAGAGAAACAATGATGTATAGTATGTTATTTATTACATTATGATGGACTAGTATGGCCGGAATGGGAGAACTATCAATAATGCAAACATGCCCTCCCGTTATCGCCATGCTCCCCAATCGTATTCAACTATAGCGCTTGTAGCTGAAGAATAGTATCTATATCGAGCAGTAGACTCGCAACAGAGGCCGAAATAAAGCGAACCCCCTGTCGTAGACGCAAACATGCTCCTACGAAAACCAAAGTAGAGTTGAATACGCACGCTACTGATATATATATGAATACATATTAGCGTATCGAACAGTCAATCTGAGCCCAAGCGTCACCGGACCGCCAACGCTCTCCAACGAACAGAAACCAGACAAGAACTCCATCCGATCCAGGGAAAATGACGAAGGCCCCCATATTTGCTAATAATATATTTTATATAAATATAGATTGACCAAAAAAATGTATAATTGATTGAATGGCATGCCAAGTAAACTATTGACTTATTAAACTCTATTTAATGCAGTTAAAGTCCTAAAAATGTTAATACCAAAGTGTTTCAAATCAAAATTATCGAATTCCATTCGTGCTCTTTGCACAAAATCATAATCTCTACTACAATAATGTAGTGTGAAATTAGTTGCCCAGGTTGCTTGTATTACTTCTCGGACAATCGGGCTTGACATAATCCAAGGTAAGCAATACATTGAGCAACACTGAAACAATATTGTAACATGTCTGGGTATTTGTTGGCGAACAGCCACACCGGAGACTCTTGTAAACAATACTGTAATTGTCTGTATTGTATAAAGTCTGCATGATTTGTTTCATCTCCCCACAGTCGTTCGTAATGCGCGTTTACTTTGAATAAATATATCTTTTTCCACGATGATTTCGTAGGAAAACTACAACTTTTATAATATCCAACAATAAAATAATTATAGGTTATTTAACAGTGTTCTGTACAAAACGGATATATATTTGGACGAGTACACAGCCTGGAAAATCATATTGGACGCTAGGCGAGTCCAATATGATTTTCCAAGCTGTGTACGAGTCCAAATATATTCCGTATTGTACAGAACACTGTTAAATGATCTTTGTATTCTATACCTCGACTTTTTCCCCAAAATATATTTTGTATTGTGCAGAATAATGTTAAATGACCTTTTTATTTCATACCTTCAAATAATTTCGTATTGTACAGAATATCGTAAAGGTATCAAACTGGCATAAAATTATAAATTTTTGCAAATATTTCAAGCAAAATATTTATTTTTTTGGATGTATAATCAACATATCATTTCTTCTCTTATAAAATCCTGTCAAAATATACCAAAACAATATGGGGCATCCAAAATTGAGATAATTGTACATCAGATACCTTAATAAGTAACCGTTTCATGCTTAACCTTCATATTTGCTTAACCGAGGCATTTGTTGTATAATAATAAAAATGGAAGTTTGGTATACAAATGAAAATGTGTAAAATTGTGTTTTCAATGTAATAATTTCAATAAATGGTACAATCCCTTGTTCAACTTTCCTAAGGTATAAGTAAACAAGAAATATATCAGTCTGTTCTTCAAAAACAGGCAAAGTATTTAATTAACTGTTCAATCTATCAGAAATAGATACTTTTGGAAGTCTAGTATATAGTATTGTGTACTTTTCAAGCTGAAGTGTCAGTTTATTTGCTATACATTCCCTAGGCCAGTGAAAAAATATTGTAGATTCTCGTCCTGACCGCCTACCCTTGTCTGAACCCCAAACCTCCCCACCACCCCTGCATTCTTACAATTTTTAAAGAAGGGAAAATTAACAACAAAAACAAAAGCAATAATAATTTGCCAACAGGCCCTATTATTTTTCAAATCCGGATGAAAATCTAAACATTTTTTTCTCTGACCTTATTAACATATTGTTAAATTTCTAACAACACACGGGTGAGTATTTCAACTGTATTTCAAAATTAAAAGAACAACACAGATAACAAAATAACAACTAACAATTTCAATTTCAACAATATCACATGTCACTCTTATTTTATAGATTCAGTGAGCTTCACAAGATGAATACAAATATCACACACACAAAATAACAGGAAACAATAATCAATTTCAATTTCAACAATATCACATTTCAGTCATATTTTATAGATTCAGTAAGCTTTACAAGACAATAGAAAACAACAAATATCACAGATGAAAACAATAACAGGAAACAATAATCAATCTCAACAATAGCACATGTCAGTCTTATTTAATAGATTCAGTGAGCTTCACAAGATGAAAGGAAAAAAAATATCACAGATAAAAAATAACAGAAAACAATTATCAATTTCAACAATATCACATTTCAGTCTTATTTTATAGATTCAGTGAGCTTCACAAGACAATAGAAAAAAGCAAATATCACAGATAAAAAAAATAACAAGAAACCATAATTAATTTCAATTTCAACAATATCACATTTCAGTCTCATTTTATAGATTCAGTGAGCTTCACAAGATGATATCACAGATAAACAGCTAACAATTTTGATATTAAAACATATCACGAATTGTCTAAATTATAAAAGTGGTATGAACAACATATCTTCAATAACAGGTTTAACAAAGCTGACTAGGTACATGTAAGAACAATATATTGCAAGATCTATACAGATTGTGAGCATTTCAAATAAAAAATTCAATTCACTTTCGAGTTTGATAATGATCAATTAAGAATATACCAGATGACAGTAAGGTTAGTGTATTCACTTGTTTGCATAAAGTGGATATTTATGAAGGTTTAAGCACAGCTCATCAAAACATATTATGTTGAATTCAAGTTGATATTGATGGTGAAATTTCCACCATTAATGTTCGCGCCGGAAAACATTGGTGTTCCCAATCCCAACGATTTGCCAAGCACCTGGTTGAATGACTGTATATCTTGGTTTGGTACGTTTGGCACATTTGTTGAAGCTGAAATGTCTACAGTCTGCATTTTCTCACAATTTTCAATGGATTGCAGTATTTCCTGCATTTCATTTCCAGGGATTTCTGGAAAGTCCTCCACATTTCCGTCATCCATTCGAGATTCAGTATATCGTACCGATGTTAAAGTGTCGGAATTTTTTTTCTGGGTTTTTGTTGGCACTGTGGAGTAGCTATTCAATGATTGAATGTTTTTGTGGCCTGTTAACTGTATTATGTCGATATCACTGAAGTTCGCTTCTTTCAATCGCTTAACAGTGGTCTTTCTACCAGAATGGTTCGTTTTGCGGCCAGGCAGTTCTGCAATTCCACACATAGTTTTCATTATGTTTCCTAGGCTGTGGACTCCTAGGGCCTGGTTCTTGAACCACACCTGTGAGGATGATCCTGAAGGTCCAGGCTTGTCCCAATTCTGGTGCGTCTGCAGGTAGAAATGGCTCTCTGGAGTGCACATAACTAGTGGGCGTCTGCAACATAATTATGAAATACATATTTAAAGTGAAATTATTATTGTTCATTTTGAATACAGAGGATATTACACGAGTGGTCATTCAATATGGAATTTATTGAACAAGTTTAATAAATTTCACATTTAACTACCATGTTTGTGATATTTTATATAACGCTACGTCAAATGTTTGTATTTAGGGGGGGGGGGGGGGGGGGCAACCGGTGCGCGCCCCCCCTAAAATCGTCGGAGGTTACATCTTTGTTTGTATTGGGGATAACATTCAATAGAATACACCAAAATATGCCTATTCATACTAAAAAAATACCCAAACCCCAGTACCAACATTTAAATAGTAAAAAAATAAGTTTTCGAAAGGGGGCGCATGAAAAAAGTTGCAACCCTAAGTTACGCCCACCCCACCCCCGAAATTAATAGAATACACCAAATATACGCCCTGTCATACTAAAAATATCTATTTTTTTTCTTTTATACTTTTTGGTGAAATATCATGCTTAAAGAAACAGAACATTTGTTGAAGATCAAAATTTATTTCACTTGTGATCACAGAAAATTATATTTTCACTCGTGGCTACGCCACTTGTGAAAATATTGCTTTCTGTGATCACTCGATGAAATAAATTTCGATCTTACACCGAATTCAACAAAATTTATTTCACTTGTGATCACAGAAAATTATATTTTCCCTCGTGGCTATGCCACTTGTGAAAATATTGCTTTCTGTGATCACTCGATGAAATAAATTTCGATCTTACACCGAATTCAACAAATATCCTCTATTTCTTAAGGGAGGACTCCTAAACCCATCTACCCATATTTAAATAGTCAAAAGATATTATTTGGAAAGGAGGCACATTTAAAAAATGGCGCCCCTAAGTTACGCCCCCACCCCATAACGTCAAATCCTTGAGCCACCCTTTACATGTTTTGAGCCATAGTTAAAAACATGTAATATGAGAATTTCAATATATGAGGCGATGTTTTACCTGTGTGTGAACTATATCAAAAGATTGACAGGACAGGTCTTCGGCTGGTTTGGCGTGGCATATATACGCGGCTTGATTGATCTATCCTCCCCCGGATTTTTCCTCGTTTTTGTGTCCCTTTCTTCAAACTGAAGATATCTGAAACAAGAACTCACAAGTATTATTAATCTATAGAGGCAAGTGTTAAATAAATACAAAAAGTTTTCGGTGAAATATTATGTATATTTTTTACTGCTTGTACACATCTTGGTCCCTGGTATTGTTTGATTTTATAAAGTATCATAACGCTCAATATGGCAAGTTAAAAATCTTTGAAATGATGGCAGCAAAATTCATGCTAGCCCGATAAAATTACTGAAGAAAAGTTACTATCCGAAAAAAAGTTTAAATAGGTTTTTACCATCGGTTTAACTTGTGCAAATTATTTTATTTCATGCATATGGGTGGAAGAGTGTAAAATATTAGTGAATGAAAACTTGATCATTTCACTCCGGCTCGAGTGAAATCATTTCACTGCAGACAATTTTCATAATAATGGAAAAAAAGGTAAAATGCATGAAATAAAAAGAAATTTGTTGATTTCAGTGTAAGATCGTATTTTATCTCACTCGTGGCCATAGAAAATTAACATTTTCACTTGTGGCAAGCCACTCATGAAAATATTTTTTCTATGACCACTCGTGAAATAAAATACGATCTTACACTGAAATCAACAAATATCCTCTATATCAATGCAAGAAGACGGATTGGCGCAACTCTTGTCAGTCTGTGTGATTTTTCTACACGCTCTTCATACATGTACATATATATAAAATACTACAGAATCTATTATCATTTGACAGTTGTAAATCTTGATTGAATATTAAAATACCTAGCACCGTCTACATCTTCAAGTATAGCCAAGTCACCCCATCTCAACTTATGGTGTTCATCTCGCCCTCTTAGCCCAAAGAAGTTGTTGCGCCACCATATCGCTCTCTGCAATGCCTCGGGCGAAGAGGAGCCCATAATGCCTTGTTGCCAAAGTAACTGAAACATAAAATATAAATCAATTTTAGATCATAAATGGCATCAACATCATGAAATAACATCATTATCAGTGTAATAACTATGCAAATTAGCATAACAAATTAACTTTTTTTCGATACGCCATTATGAATATTTAAAATATTCATACTAGTATTCAGCTATTTATTTTGGAGTCAGGGTGCCCGGTGTAACCCCCTTCTTGCATAACGGACAAGCATTTCCGCATATTTACCGGGGGCGGAACTCTCTGTCTTCCCCACCCTGGGGAAGACAACTTACGTGCATATTCGCGCCATTTCAGAATATTATTTTAATGGATAACGTTACGCTATTAAAAGCATGCTGTTGACAAAAGTACTGTAAAAATAAGATATATTTGTGAAAAAAGTACTTTAAATCAATAAGTTTCAATCTTTAAAACGGCGATGTTTCTTGGAACTCTTTGACGCTGACTTCAAATTACTGCGCGTCATGACGGTGACGTCAATAAACAACAATGCACGCGCGTTTTGGTGAAATGTTTAAAAACGACATTTACAATGTCATATTTTACTAAATTTCAATTTGGAGGTATGCAAGAAAACGTATCTTCCACGTGTATGCGGGGCGGATGAAAAAATCCAACCCTCGGGCACGCTGCGTGGCCGGTAACTCGGCAAACCTCGTTACCGGCTTCCGCGCGTGCCCTCGCGTCGGATTTTTCCATCCGCCCCGCATACACGTGGAAGATACGTATTATCTTTGATACGCCAGATTTCAACCTAACTTTAGGGATTTACCAATGCAAACCATTTGTATGATCGCTTAAATGTATGTAAATATTTAAAAGTAATCGATTACATAGTGGAGGGTGCCCGGGGAGGGTCCCCACATAAAGTGAGTATGGTTACAATATCGGTAAATCTAGTACTATGGTATAAAATAAGAAAAAATATCAGGATCAACACATTTTTAAATACCTCTTCTTCTTCTTCGGACACCTGGTCTGCACGATTAGGTTTTCGTCCCTTGCCCTCTTTCTTGAGCTGTTTTCCCTTTGCAGACAGAACGTTTCTACTAGATTTAAATTCTTCCCAGCGACATACACTCACTGGGTAATTCTTTTCAGACAAATACCTGTCGATACTGTTTTTTATTTCAGGAAGACTGTCAGGCTCATAGTTTTCGCCATCCCTTTTTTTAACTGTCAAGTAAAAACTCCGGAGATAACTGTTAAGTTGAACAGCACTTATTTCTTCCAGTTCCCTTGTTTCTGTCGGCACGGCCTGCGCTAACCACCTTTTGAATATTCCTACATCACTTTTAGTTTTTTTCACAGGGTTTTTTGGTTTCTGTTCAATTACAAAGTCATCTATTTCAGAATCGGATAACATTTTAGTTTCAGTGTTACTCCTTGTTTGCAAACGACAATAATGATCCGGTGACAACAGGAGCTTTATCGTAACGCTTTATCTAGAGCGCCTGTCGATTCAGACTTTCATTCGGAACCTTTTCACGTGTTTCGGTCTTTATCATAGGTTTAACATGGGACCTGTGAATCGTACAATACGAAAAAAATACGGGTTATTTTGTACGCGCGTGCGTCCCGATACGGAAATATATTGTACGGTCACATGATTCGAATGAGCGTCTACGATTGGACGTATAAATTAGGTATAGAATAATATAAGTTATACCTTTGCAAAATGGAAACCATTTAAAAAACTAAAACTAGAAGCCGATATCCCTGTCATATATGAGCGAAGACGAGTTAAAAACATTAGTTTTGGCAGATGACTCATTATGCAAGTTATAAAATTGTCCAAAGAGATTTAGCTTTCTCTTTTCTATTTCTGATTCAATCGGCAAACTTCCGATTACTCCTAGTGCAATGTTTGTCCTAAATCCATGCCTTAGACCCTATATATGTTTTATACATAATCGATGAGCTCGTTCTTATAGACATAAGTCATTACCAGAAGAATGAAGACCATCTTTACTCATACTGAACCGACTTCGACTAAGCTTTTTATAAACATGCTGAACTGGTACATTAGAAAGTTTATATTTTCTGCTGAGTATTCCAAGATGAACGACCTCTTCTGTCTCTTTTATGTTTTCACAACCAATACACCAAACCTTATTTCTACGAGTGAAACAATGTTTCGATTCGTTAAAAATGACTACGTGACGTTTGTCAGCATTATACTGATATCTCCATTTACCCGAGTATGTATAGCAAACATTAATCATGGTCTGAAGTGAATTCATCGAAAAAAAAGGAAGCGCCATATCGTCTGCGAATGAGGGAGCATAGAAATCAAAGTTATTGATCTTAAAACCAAGATTACTACTAACTAGTATGTTAATTAATTCATTTATATAGCACAATTTTAAGAACGGGGACTATAACCCTCCTTGCCGGGTACCTTGTAATACTGGGAACCAGCCAGGACAATGACCAGTGAATAACACACGACTATACATATCCGAATGCATGGCTATTACGGTCTTTAATAATGGTAAATTCATGCCTAGTAGGTATAGTTTGTATATTAAACAGTCGTGCCAATTTCTATCGAATGCTTGACGGGCGTTTAGGAAACATGAGAAACATTTACTATTCTTTTCTTTAAAGAAGTTGATACTTTCTTTGATTACAAAAGACGTCATATTACTACTCATATTTCTTTTCTGAAACCCCCCCTGTTACGGGTGAATAGGACTATTAAGGTCAAATTACGCTAAATACATCCGCGGGCCAGGTTGTTCTACAGTACTGTAGTCCCTAAAACAAACTTTGTTTGCCTAGCAATGGTTGTACATCTGGCCCAGACTGCATTGGATATGTGGCAATGGGTGTAAATCCTTTGTAAGTATGTAGAGCATGAACTGGAACTGTTTGATTTGATCATTTTAGATATTTTGACCTTGTGTGAAAGTGAAAGTATAGGATGTGGAAACCCAGTTTCAACCTAGCTTGATTGTGGTAAAATGAAAAGTCCCCATCTTCATAGAGCGAGTTCTTTCTTGCATAATGCATGACCCACCATTTTCTATGGATTATTTTAAAGGTAAGAGGTATCTCTTTTAAATGATATATGGTGTTCTACCTTGGAAACGCTTAGAAAATGTGACAAACGAGGATTGAAGCTTGTTGATTTACATGGAAAAAAGAAGGAATCTATTTGGTGTATTGTGACCTAAAGCACTTCCGGGTCAAATTATGAAAGGTCACTTTTGTATCGTTTGCAATAATGGACACCTTCTGTATTACAGTACGAGACCGACTACACTCCAAATGCAAAGCAATTGTACAAACTGGTTGCCTGGAGTGGACAGGGGGCTCATATGGGCATTCAGCTTTTATGTAAGGCAGAATGCGTGTTAAATTTCCACATGAGCCCCAATCAAAGATGTTTTATGTGCACAGGTTGGCTAAAACGGTTCAGTTAAGGGCCATATTGGGTCCGGACCAATCCATTAGCCACCTGTGCAATAATTCTTAATGCTGTTTTACTGGACATTTGAGCGTTGAGCCGTTATTGATAAATTGTCAGAGAAAGACATGCCACTCTCAGGATAGATGTTTGGGAGGTCATTTTAACCAAGAAAATATCTACCCTGACTGTGTCATCCTGAACTAGATGAAAGGTAAAGAAAGCTGAAGTTTTCTTATGTATAGCAATATCTTTTGACCTATTGATAAATAAATATGACCAAATATGGTTATTAAACATATACTACAAATATAGCTGTACCATGTGAAAAATTTGGGGTTGGTTGATAAATGTTTAAGTATGACCATGGACATTCAATCTTTGTTCAATATGTTCGCACACACAATATCCTATCAGTGAATTAATAAAGTCAATCAATCAATCAGTGCATTATTTATACTCGTATATAACTATGGTCACTGAGATGGGCTAAGTCCTGAGTATTCAACTTTGGGTCAATCATTCCCTTCCTGTAGCGAACCTTTTCGTGTAAATTATATTTTCGCAAACGTCCCGCATACCTACACGTTTTATGTTTAGATCTGTATTGTTTACTTTTGGACAAGTTAATTTATCTTTGTATACTAACCAGCTGCTTCACTACAGAGTAACCCCTGGTTGTGTCTGCATGAAGCTTACTGCATTTTGTGAGGACATAATTAGCAAAGCCTTTGTTCATCTTATGAATTTGACCATGAATGCGACCCCGAAAGTTACGCGCGAATGTGGTCGCTTTAGGCACAACTGCTTGATAGGACCTGTTTACGGCTTCACAGTTTTGGGTCGATGTTAAAAACCTAGTTTTACCAAAGTTATCAGTACCTAAGAATAAATTGATGCACCTTGTCAGTATTTCTTCATCAAGTTTCGATATTTTAAGTCTTACGTTTTGTGGCAGGAAGTATTTTACTTGAGACTTATGACCGGTACAAACGAAACTTTGCTTAGCACATGTAGAACCGCAGTAACCTTTAAAAGACTATTGTTTCAATGATTTTTGGCATTTTTACTGTTATTTTACACATATCACCATTGTAATACATATGTGCAGATCTCAGCTCACCCAAACACTTTGCTTTTACTGAGAGTGCAAACCTATTTTTCAAGTTTGACTTGTTACATGGAAACATTGTCTTAGTGAATGGGGCTTTATAAACCTGTCTCTTCATATAATTAGCAAGATGTCTCAAGTATTTTAAGCTAATAACAGTGTTCTCCTGACATTTATCTACACCTTTATGACCTTTACTGTCGCCGTCACCAGTGAAATGTGTTCTTTTTAGATCCTGAGATATTTGGCGCGCAGCCTTTAATTCCATTGGTCTTCCTGCCCAATCGGTGTTTCGCCCGTTATGTTTGCCGAGCAATAGCCTGCATGATAAGGGCAGGACACTTGTTCCCCTTTGTTTCGCAACCGTGATGACCTTACACATAATTTACTTGCTATGTGAACCCCAATTATTTTCTGTTCACGATTATTGTTTTCGCATAAAGTGGTTGTAGCCAAAGTGCCGGCTTGAAACGATGTTGATTCGCTATTGAAAAGAGGGTTTTTGTAGCATGTATCTCTCTCTATCCTTACTGATTTAGGGTCTTTCCGACCAATAGTTTTATTATCAGCCTCTAGTGTTTGCCTTATTTCCTTAAAAGTCTCCTTATTCAATTTGTTAGTGCAGTTCAGTATGCGTGTTGCACAATGGTTACTGATTGGTGTCGAGAATAGATCTATTTGAAAGCCAACATTGGCGTTTGCTGTTTGTCTACCTCTTCCCCTATGGTTCCTTACAACCTCTTCATATAAATTATAGTATATACCAATATATGTACATTTTTCACATTTGCCAGACTAGACCCCACTTAAGGGAATTAGCACTGTCAAAAACAAGAATACCATTACAATTTATGCTCATCTGTGCATGTATCTTTATTTCAGAGTTAAACATCAGTTGTACCTTAGCTGGACAGTACAGGTCTTTTTTGTGTATGAGTTGGGATGATATGTATTGTTGCGGGCAACACCAAACTCATCAATAACACCAGCCACTTTCCCAGATGGCCGCAAGGGACGTACATTTGTTTCCGAACCATCAACATCAAGAAATGTGAATGTACCCAAATGTCTATTTACACGATTCTCAAAGGCCTTTTTGGTATATCTCAATACTTTGTTTGTTCTTTTTCTATACTAAACCATGTTGTTGACCCCTATTTAAACCTGGCACACCTTTCTGAAAGCCAATTGACTTGCAATGCCTTTTACGGGCCATCTTTTACTCAATGTCCTCGTCAATTACAATACAAAAGAAACAGAACACAACCAATATAATAAAAATGTGTTAGGAAGTTATTTCATTGGAACCTACTTCCTAATACAACCCTCTTCAACCCCAGCTAGCCCATAATGATTAGATATGTAAGCCATATACATGCCACAAATGTTTGCAATAAGCAGTGTTAAATTTCACACATCAATGCAGTCACCGGTAAAGGTGTCAACACACCTTAAGTATGCACCTGGCTGGCCAGTATTGGTATTAAATTGTTTGAAATATATAAATGCTTGTTTCTTAAAAAATAAATTGTAGAAAAACATCAAACAGCATTTAGAACAGAATTTTGCTGGAAAATATCCTAGCATATTTTACATTTTTCTCCCTAAAAATTGATGTTTTCAAGCTATTTAGACTTCTCTGTTAGTGTTGCATGGCCCAAGTCATGCATAACTATGAAGTTTGTACATGTCTACACACAATGGACACAGTTTAAACTTAATATGTAACGCGTTTCTTATTTTTTTCATCTAAGACCTATATGATGCGCGATATCCAAAAACTGGCAAGACTTAAGCCGCAAAACCGAGGTTTCGGTTGCTATAGGAAAATTGAATTTTCTTTGAAAATAATTGCCTTACCGTCCTAACTTTGGATTTTTAACTTTCAATATAGATAACATTTTGAAAATAATGGCAAGAAATTCCTTATAGGTCAAATTACGCTAAATACATTCGCGGGCCATGTTGATCTACAGTACGGTAGTCCCTAAAAAAACCTTTGTTCGCCTAGAAATGGTTGTACATCTGGTCCAGACTGCATTGGATATGTGACAATGGGTGTAAATTCTCTGAAATATGTAGAGAATGAACAAGAACTGTTTGATTTGATCATTTTAGGTATTTTGACCTTGTGTGAAAGTGAAAGTAGAGGAAAGTGGAAAACAAGTTTCAGCCTAGCTGGATGGTGGTAAAAAGGACGGTCCCCATCTTCACAGAGCGAGTTCTTTCTTGCATAATACATGACACACCATTTAGTATGGATTATTTTGAAGGTAAGAGGTATCTCTTTCCAATGATATATGGTGTTCTACCTGGGAAACGCTTAGTAAATGTGACAAACGAGGGTTGAAGCTGGTTGATTTACATAGAAATAAATTTGGTGTATTGTGACCTTAATACTAATTTTTAATCTTCCGACGAACAGTTTCTCAACCAGAATAGAACAAGACAACGTCATCGTCCGATAATTATTCGGAATGACTTTCCTAGCTTCAAATTACAGGGGACATACCTGTACATCAAATTAAATTAGCGTCAAATAATGGTTTAACATTAAACCTCCATATAATATATGTTCATTGTATACACAGTCATACCCGCATATTTGACCCTTGTTTAATTCTTTGCTAGCCATTATGACTTCATCAGATGAGAATTCGTCATAGTTGTCGCGTGATGGGAAATTGTTGTTTTTAAAGTTTAAGGCTATATCTGATACCATCAACAAATTATATTTGTCATATTGATCGCTGTCGGTATCAGAATACAAAGCAGCAAAGTGCTTTCCCCACGTTTCGGTAATATCATTTGATTTCCCCAGAACAGAGTCGCGAGCCTGCTTTGCGTTAAATAGTCTCAAAAAGAAAGCACTATCACATCCGGAAGCGTCATCAATGTCTTGGTTTAATTTATTTTAAAACGTGTTGGAACAGTGTCTAACAATTTTGCGAAATTCACATTTAGCTTGTTTGTATTCGCGATAACAGCGATATCCAACTCCCCTCGGTTTAACCTCCGGTAACCATACATTCCTTTTACGTAACATTATTGCATGAAACTGTTTCAACTCTTCAGACCAGAAATGTTTCAAATACGGCATGAATTTAGCTTTTTGAAAACATAAGTCCGACGACGTTTTTATTCAAGCCACGATAGTTTTTTACAACAGGTCAATGAACGTGAAATGCACAATCGGCCGGTAATGCAGATATATTATCTCTTAAGTTGAAATGTAAATTATCTGTAAATAAGTTAATATGGTATTTTTCTTTTTTAGCTAATTCTATTTAATCGGACAATATAAGGTTGATAGATAGATAGATATATTTTAATTGACTTATACAAATACATGTATCTCATCATTTACATACATTTACATTAACAAAATTAATACGTGAACAACAAATAATAATCCGAAATAACTTTGAAGTTTCCTGATTTTGGTAGATTTCAAAAATAGATTATAACAAATAAAGAAAATTTAACCTTTAACTTATATAAAGCACAAGATGTGTATGCCAATATTCGGGCATTGTAACTCCGAGAGTAATAGGACAATGAGAAGGAAGATTAAGGCAATTATCATCTACTATTTCACAGTACCGTACAATAGCATTGCATTCAACGGGTATAAGTACATTATCAGGCAGAGATTTATGTCTACATTAGGACACATAACTAAGTCTGACGCTAATTGCTTGAAGATTAATCCTCTATTGTCAAGCTTTTTGATGCATATTTGACCACATAGATGAGCATTAAAATCTCCCATTAATAACACCTTACCGCAGTCTACATATAAGCTAATCATGTCGCGCAACATTTCAATGTGAGAGCAAAATTTATCTATGCTGTGATTACTGCTCGGATGGTAAACGTGTATTACATACAGACATGTGCCGTCATTTAACTGTATCTGAATACCTTTCGTTCGATCTGATTCTTTTGATAACGGTGTAATTGATTGATTAAGCGCTTTTTTCCACCATAATATTGTGCACCCGTACTTACCCTTGACATAATGGATGAAGGTAAATCGAAATCACAAATACAAAAACCATTATATAGCGGTTGAATGCTGTCTAACAAATGCATATCTGACGTGAAAAGCCAATGCTCCGATATTACGCAAATATCAATAGAATATTGAACTAGTTAATTACTCAGAAACACAGTACTAGACATTAGTCCAGTAACATTCCAAGTACACACATTTAAGACTGCCCTTAATTACAACTTATTGTTACCAAACACTGACTTTCCCATAATGTATTTATGGTAATGTCACGTAATTGTCGACTAATTTGTACTGAGAGAATTAAGAGTATGATATACTTCGGAGACCTCTGCAGCAGACATATAGGGCATTATTGGCACATTCTCCATTTCACTCTGTGAAATTTCCCCTACATTTCAAATATGCTTTAAAAGTGTTTTTTGAAGAAGCGTAGAAAGGACTGTTTTAAACTATATTGCATCGTTCTTTGATAGAGATGTTTACTGCATTTCCTCAGTGTTTACAATGTGGTCTGAAAATATTCATCGTGCGATATCATCAAGTCGAAGAACAATGCTTGTGATATCACCGGGGTTTCTGCAAAGCAAGTGTTGCAAATAGGAGATGAACATCGCTAACATTGTAGCAATTAACAGGGACAGGGAAGTATTATGTGTTATAATGAAAGAACCAGTTAATAAATCGGACATGACGCTTGAACTGGTGGATATCATAGCAAATAACACCTATCTGAGCGTTAGGTATCAACGATCATAAAGTACATGTATGTATTCACTATAACACTGGAGTAATGGGTTAAGCTAAATGTAGGAAATGTGTTATCTTTTAACAGTTGTGGTTAGGGGATACGTAGTCATGTCATGTTTTGACTAATTTTGTTTGACAGGCATCGGAGAATGTTTAGCATGTTTAGAGATAATACTTACGATGAGCAGTGATATATATAATTGTTTATTTGCAGTTACCAATATTTCAAAGCGAGTCGAATTAAACCCATCTTTTAGAGTTTTTCAACTTGGATTATTATAAATACTAAATATATTCATATATTAAAAACTGATACTTAAGTAAACATGCCTTCCTTTTATAGTTTTATATTTAGACTTATCAGACATCACTCATCATAAAGATATTTATTGACTCAGAGAAACAAAATTTCAAAATCCAAAATTTATATTAGTTTAATTAATTACTGGTTATTTGTTGCATCACAGCTACAAGCAAATTAAACATTTCTAGGCACTTTAGAAATATAGACCTCATCAATGATAATAATATTTTCGTCGCAAATGAATGATTTCCGAAAATAAGGTATATTTGTTATCCCCAATCCGAATTACTGATCAAAAGGAAGGTGTTCATGCTTATTGCTTCCGATTACATTTTATGTGGATCTTATTTCCGTTGCAAAATATAATTGAAAACTGTTTAATTATATACTGAGTATATATGCATGCACGACGCACGTGATCAATACTTGTGAATACGTGTTTGGTCGAGCTAATCTGATTTAGCTGTGAGGTTTCCAACAAAGAGGTGCATACTTTCTAGTATTTCATTGTTAGGCTCTCCAACTTCTAAATATAATCTTGGTAAACTTTCGCATTTGAGTAGAAGTGTTTTGTTGAGATAATACAATATTTAACTCGGTCTTATCATTTTTACACATTCCTAATGTTAAACCATTGTGTTTGTTAAAACATTTCAGAGGCAGACTTTGACATTAAACTACTTTTTTTTATGTAACTGATTTTACTACCTGCCTAAAGATTTTTGTTTATCAATATCGAGAAAATGTTTCCTCTAATAAGCGAGAGGAAGATTTTGTCCAAAGTTACGTGTAGCAGTATAGGTTTACAATTCACTATTGTATTGCCCCTGTGGTTAGGGGACGCACAATAATAATTTAAGTCAGAGTCTGATCCTTGCTTATACCGTCAGACCAGGCTAAATGGGTCTGATGGATTGAAACCAATGCAACACGTGAGCATCAGCAGCTGGAGTGGTATTGGTTTCATACCTTAAAAATAAATTATCTTGATGTTATTAAAAGGTGTGGGAACATTATCATATTCCTGTCGGATTCGATATTACATTAACTGTTGAAAAATGGCCAAAAAACCATAACGAATTCATTATTTTTCAACGGTATTTGATTTCTTTTAACTTCCTAATAACCAATTGGCGTGTATCCTTTCTGGTGACTTAACCAGGATATATCTAACACAATATAATCGCATACTTAAGCTAGCTCGATAGTAAATTGTCTCGCATCAGTATTTAGACTTTGTAATAAGTTGTAATTTCATGACGCCTGCAAAAACCGACATTAAGATATTTCTGATGAATGTTGATCGAGACAAGCCTGTGTAGCGTGCAGTCTGATTTGGTTCTACACCAATGTTCGCCAATTTGTCACGGACGGTTTCGAGACACTTCTTGTCCATTTGAATAAGAAAGAATGGATGTGCGGTCTGATTCATATCTAAACCCAGAGGTCTAGATAAAGGGGTGTGCACTTGTCTTTACAATATATGGTTTGGGTGTCAAATAAGTATTTCAGAATTTAGTCCCCACCTAACCCCATCAATTTCTCTCTTAATTCTCAACCAAAAAATTTGTTGGTACTAAAAAGAATCGTCTGATACGGTTTGAGCGTCAAATAAACATTTTAGAACTTGAAACTTGATTTCTGAAATCCTGTAAAACTAACGCTAAAGTTGCTTTTCCTGGAGTATCATTATATACAAGGTTTTTTTACTAATTGAAAAGTTATTTTACTTAACCCATTATTATACCCCCTTCGAAGAAGAGGGGGTATATAAGGGGTCACTGTGTCAGGCAGTCTGTCGGTCGGTCGGAAGCCATATTTTTGTCCGGCCTATTTCTTACAAACCACTAAGTGGAATTCAATAAAATTAAATATGAAGCTTCTATACCAAGAGGAGATGTGCATATCCTAAAGGGTTTACAATTGCATGATATCTTACAGAGTTATAGCCCTTTTACTAATTAAGTTTTGGTGTAGGACAGTGTGCTGTTTAAGGGGTATTTGGTACGGCCTATTTCTTGCAAACCACTGGGTGGAATTCAATACAATTTTAAAGAAGCTTATATATTAAATGGATATGTGCATATCCTAAAGGAGTAACAATTGCATGATCTTTTACAGAGTTATGGCCTATTTACTAATTAAATTATGGTGTAGGTCAAGGTACTTTTTACGGGGTATTTATCATCTTCAGTGATAGTTCTAGTTTGACGTGATTTCTCTTTACTGACCCAAGGTAAAACTTAAATCATTAAATGATGGTTTTGAGACACTGTAGAAACACTGTTAGTGTATGCAGACAATGCATGCGTGTATGCAAGTGAATGTCCACCCGCTTCGTTTTTGTTGATGTGCTGTTAATATAGAGCTGTTGTCAGAAATACAAAGTATCGTATTTTAAAGATACTATACACGCAACCAATGTTTTCTTATTCAACTTGTTTTTTGTTGATCTGTGTATCTCATTATGTGTTGTCGAGCATTCGGAAGTTTAGCCCTGTTATCTCCTTGCGACGATGTCATCGCGGTGATAAAGGGAATCACCCGTACGTACTTACGCACGCACGTGTCCCAACTAGCGACTTCATTTGTTGCTGAAATTCCTTCATACTCCATATACACGTTAAGTTGTTCGCGTTTCACTGACATAGGTCAAAGGTTGAGGTTACAGTGACTATAACGGGATTCGTATCGTCGGCGAAGCTCTTGTGTGTATGGTATCGAATATGTACTTGAGTCTACCTGTGAACCTTTGTCCTTGTTATATTGTCCATTATCATACATTTCAAATTTGATTCGTATTCTTTAATGTTTCTTGTTGAATCATAATCCGATTCTTCAATTGAAATTGTTCAGTTCAGTGTACACATGGTCCACACTGTTTATTTCCCTTGAGGCACCTAATGCTTCATAGTTCTCATTAGCAGTATCTACAGCGTTGGCTCTATCGTTTACTCTACCATTGGTATCGGATGGATTTCTACCGGTTGTTGTTGTTGAAAGGTTTTCATTCACGTATATAACAGTAGTATTATTTTCATCAATCTTTTGTCTTCTATATGAAAGGATATGTGAGATAAAAAAGGAAGCAATGTATTATCATAAATGTATATGAGCCTCGACTAGCTGTTGTTTTGGTCTTAATGCATCAGGGTACAGTGAAGACTCAGGTGAGACTGCGCAACTGCACGGTCTTACCAGAGTTATCACCGTCCGCACGTATGTGGCATATTATACAATTATGGACTTTTCAGCTGTTATACATGATGTGATATGCACCTAAAAAAACCAATAATGATTTTGTTTGTACATATCAACATCATGTATAACAGCTGAAAAGCCCATAACTGTTTTATTATATAACCCCCAATTTATCATATTGTCATGATCATCCGAACGAGCTATCAGAAAAAAAACCGGTGCATATCGCAAGACATTTTTTCTAAAAGGTTTCTTTTTAGCCAATGAAAAGCGTCTAAAAGGTTTCTTTTTAGCCAATGAAAAAGCGTCTATTTATAGGTTATATAATAAACCTAAATACATGTCCTGCCAAAAACTGTGAGTGTAGGCCAGTAGTGGTATGCTTATTCCTTATTTACATGACGTCAAAGCGGAGTGTCATTATGATCCCTTATGAACATTTGCGGTTAATATACATGTAGATACAGTTGTTGTTTTACCATACACGACCATCTACATTACCTTAGAAACTTAAGGGAATATTTGGCTTGTTTCCTTACATGAGTTATAACCATTTCCTTGATAGATACAAACAAAATGTCTAAAACAGGCGATACTCAATTATCATTGATAACATTCTTAATATCAGCAATCACTTCCTTTTTTTTTTGGTTTTTCAACACTTAATAAAATCTTTAAAGTTATTGTTACAAGCATACTGCGACGATGGTTCTCTCTTGTCTCTACTCTCACGACACCGCACGAATAATGAAACAAGCTATCGAGTTGTCGCGAAAACAGCGTCAAATTCACTTGAATATTTCTTCTCCTAGTGTAAAAGTACGGGAAACGGAAGTTGTAATGGCTATGTGAAGTGCTCTCTGGTTGGTCGATATTTGGTCGTGTCCGGATTTTTAGCCAATCAGCGATCAGGTAATAGGAAACCATTTTTTTTTGTGTCGATATATTTAGTTTTGACGTGTCTGTGTTTTCCGCGGAAATGGTACCCCTTACGGTAACTCAAATATTCAGAAAACGAAGAGACGGATCAAAACTCGGAACGATCATTCGATGTAGCAACTGATGGGCTACACAACGCACACCGAGTGGTTTCTAAATTCGAAAAACTGTGCAACCATACTACAAAAGGAACAACTAGAGCCTAGACCATTCATCCCTACCAAGTTTGGTCGAAATCCGTTAAATAGTTTTGGCGCTACGCTTGCCACAAACAAACAAACAAACAAACAAACAAACAAACAAACAAACAATCAAACGGACAGAAACGAAGACCGACTTTAAGGGTCTCTAGAAGAGAGAACCAAAAACCAAGACCGACTTTAAGGGTCTCTAGAAGAGAGAACCAATAATTATTATAACGCACTTCAAGTCTGACTTCTTTGGAATATCACTATAAAAGATGCATTCAGCTCCACTTCACACAATGTTTTGTTCCACCAATGGGCTAAGTTTATGTGGAAAAGCAGCCAGTTGCTTGGGAAGATTGTTGTGTGGAGTATTGGTGTGAGAAAACCAGGAAATGCATGAGTAGGTGAACTGGCCGCCGTGATATAACTGAGAAATTGTTAAAAACGGCGTTAAACCCCAATCAATCAATCAATCAATCACAATGTTTTGTGTTATGCTAACAGTTAATCCCTGCCAACGTATGAAATGAACAATTATAATTAATAACGTATTGTTCAAATGCAAGAAAGAACAACCACCTACGATTAATCTGTAGATACGTGTGAACAGACCTATGCAATTAAATTCAAATTTAAGCATATATTAGTATACAACCTAGAACTGAAAGATTAGATGTTGTGTTGTCTTTTAGCATCATCTCATTTTGGTTTTTACGCCAAATGTAATAATGTATTCATTTCCATTGCATTTATGTCGAATTTAATTTAATTAGTCTCTTGTTTAAATTAAACGAAATGCTAATTCGTCAAAGAAGAAGAAGAAAGCTGAATGTTCAAATTTAATGAAAGGCGACATTGTCAGAGACGACGACGATGATGACGACGACGAATATGACGAAGAAGAAGCAGGAGAAGAAGGACAAGAAGAAGAAGAAGAAGAAGAAGAAGAAGAAGAAGAAGAAGAAGAAGAAGACGAAGAAGAAGAAGAAGAAGAAGAAGAAGAAGAAGAAGAAGAAGAAGTGAACAAGAAAAAAAAGAAGAAGGAAAATGAAGAAAAAAGAAGAAGATGCTACAATGATGCTATAATAGATATAAACATTTCTCACCGTTTTTTCCTATAACAAAATAAACAAATTCCAATTAGAATACAGCAGATTGTCAGCAACACACTGATTGTAGCAACGACTATAGCAATAGAATTACCGGCCTGATCTGAATGGAAATAGAATTAAACATTTCAAGTTCAAGTTTATTTATTTGGCATCTAAAGATATTTTACATCGCCGCAAACATATTTATATATTTAAATGGACATATATACATTGACATAACAACACATACACGTTCATTAGTCTAGAGCATTACACAAACAGTTTACATTACGACACATAGCAAGATGTCAAATCATCAATTTAACAAACACAACAAATGCGAATCCTATTGTACTGTATTGTTTTGTTGTGTTCGATCATTTGTTTAATTGTGTTATATATGACTCGTACAATTTACTCTCTTTGGGTTACATGCATAGTGTAAATATTCATATTGTCGTCAAACTCTATTTTTATATTTATAAATATATAATCATTCTTTATCAACTATTTAACCTTTTCCCACATAAAGCAAATCTGCAGCAGATTACTTTGAAAACATTTGTGCAAAAAATGGGAAAATATCTATAAATGAATGTGTATTTATTGAATAATGTTATAAACATTGTTTAAAAAGGAAAAATTGCTTTTTACGAGCAATTTCTCCTTTTTCCACAAATGTTATGAAAAGGTATTATGCCTGTCACCTATTTCTATTATGCTGCAGAATCATTTTAAAAATATTCTATAAGAAAATGAAAATGTGTTCATTGTTATAAAATCATTTGTTTTGTCTGACACCTTTATGCTCTTTTGATGTTTTGTTATCGTTTTGATCGGCTGATGTAACAATTGTACTGCCCGCAAACGGCCATCCTGTAACATTGACAGAGACCTCTGTAGTTTGATCTAAATGATCGAAAAATAAAAAATAAACTTCTTCGAGGAATTATATGATTGTAGTAATGCACTGATTGTGGAGTGTCGACAAACTTAATGAGACAATGTAAGCTGTTGCTGATGTAACATCAAATAGCTCTTTCATGTTTATTATACTAATTTAAAAGATACTTCAAGCTATGTAACCATTTCTCACATTCAAAAGATTTGCACAGACGACTTTTAAAGAATTATATTCAAAACTTTGGAAAATCTTAAAGATTTTTTTTAAGAATAGAGGTGAAAACATCGGGCAAAACGAGAAATTCCACATCATGCGCAATTTTCGCCTTTTGCAATAAACAGTTTTGAATGTGACCTGCTGAAGAGGCGTCAGACAGCATCTGTATGAGGGAAAGTCTGAAGCAGAACAGTTTAGAATACAAATTGTATCAATTAAACCAATACGATCGGTCTGAAGTTTTCCTGCTATTTTTGAATCTCTAATGCGTCTTAATCGCAATGCAATATAAATCTGTCGAAGAAATATATGTGTATATATGTATTTTCTCTGTAAGTGAATTTACTTTACCCAATTTAGTGTTGTTATTTTCATGCACTGAGGTCAAACTGTAGATATAAGCAATATAACATACGTAAAACATATGTTAAAAACGTGCGCCAAGTAACAACTATTGTTCTTTTATATATTCTAGTGTCGAATGTTTGTAACTACTTAAGAAAATGTAAAAAACTTGAAAGCTCTTTCATGTATACATACTGATCTAAACTATTATATAAACTATATAGTTATAAGAACTCAATAACCAGATAACCAGATAGGATTGGATGTCTGAAGGCCATAATTTTCCTCTTGTGTGGTCTTTAAGCAAAAAAGTACAACCCGTCCTCAAAAAAGTACACACTAGTACACACTATTTTTTGCACGATGTGTATGGTTACAGATTGGTGGCTAATTAAACTAAAATGCCAAGCTGTAACCTTGTGCTGTGTTTGAAATGGCAAGAAAAAAACTAAAGTATCCAATAATATATGAAAGTTTCAATGGTACTTCAAGAAACGTGAACGAATCTTGCCATAAGAAAACAGAGCTTAAAACATTTGCCATCAGAGTAGATCCGTCATGATTAGTACTATTCACAATTAAATTAGTTGTGCAAGGCACAGTTGTAGAACAATGAAGATTGCTCTGGATGCATAACGTTAGCACATTTCCAAATGCCTATTTCTTCAACGTCTATCAAATTGTATAAAATAGTTACCTTCGAAACAAGTCCTAGTGAAAGTAAACGTGTCGTTTACTGTATCCTCTGAAAAGAGTTTCACATTCGTTAATAGATCATGCGCTTATATCGTTATCTTTAACAAATCGTAGGAAAAACCATACAAATATTTACAACATTTACAGACACTCTTTTTTTAGAACATTTATTCTTCGAAACATATGACAAATGACATATCAAAACAGGACATTTTAAGAACCCATTGTTAGAAAACGAGATGTTGTCGTGGATCAGTTCCTGTTCCGACAATATTAGCAAAACCCGTTTGATATGTCCTTAGTAGTCCGTTTGAAGCTATATCAGTGTAGAGACAATCTCATGAAAGTCAAACCAAAATACGAGCATTTGCTACAGTACCACAGTTTATGTCTGGTTTTATTGATATAAGTGTCACGGATAACAGTCCAATTGATTATCACGTTTTTTTACATTACATGTTTTCTTGTTATTATTTTAGCTAGACTAAATGTATTATATACAGTACAGCTCAGGCGGAAAACGCATCGTCCGCGAGCCACCGCGGACAAATCACAACGCGGACAATATTACAGTTGGATCATTTATTTATTCAGTTAATAAGTCAAAATCAACAATCAACAATCTGCCTTTATTAAGAGATTCAAGTACATGTACTGTATATACAAAATTAAAATGATATATACATGTGTTGTTATTTAACAATATTTCTCTCTTACTAAAAAATGTGGGATAATCATATGTACGATATGGCCGCACATTAAACGTATATTCGATGTCCGCCATTTTCTATTACGAAACTTAACATTTTCGTAAACAAACACAACTTTACACTGTTTTTCGAATAATTTGCTGAAATGGAATGAATTTTAACAAGTTGGGTCATAAAATAATCGCAATTTGTCAATAAATCTGTATATGCACATAATCGAAAAAATACAACCTGTAAATAAAAGTAACACATTTTTACTGGTAAAAATTGCGGTGGAATCGCGGTGATTTCATTATAAATAAGAAGCTCGAATCGACGAAATGTCGATTGCGGTGATAGCCCGTCGGCGGTATTGCGGTGATCATAGAGTATGAATTGCGATGATCATCCGCAATGAAAAATATTTGTCCATCGTGGGATCGCGGAAAATGCGTTTTCCGCGTAAGCTGTACTGTATTACGCAGCGCTTATGTTATTTACGTTGCCATTTACGTATTTCAGGAATATAATAATAAATAAAAATAATGATATAAAAACGTTTAACGAAATGAAAACAAAATTAATATACAACTTACCAAAAGCACAAACAGATTCCAAGTGTTCTTCACAGTTAGAATTATTGCAGCGTTCCACTTCTTCAACGTTTGTTCCGCAAGTTGCAATAGTGTTGTCGTCTGTAGCAATGGTGCCTAAAACAATATATACCAATTCAGATACCAGAATTGTGCGTAAATCCATTCCATTACAACGGTAAACGGAACAACATTTACTTAGAATTCAACGGAACGTGGATAATCTAGTTCTCATTTCTTATTAATAGTAAGCGCTTAAAATGACCTTTGATGTCGACGGGTCATAAAACATTATTCACTAATTCTTATTAATATACAGGTTATTTAAGATACTTAAATTCTAAATCTAATGTTTACGTCAGTTTGTACACATACAAAATTAAAAACTATTTACTGTTGAAATTTGATTTTTTACAATTTTTTTATAAACTAAATTTGTAGTATTCATTATATCCTTTCATGTTGACATACATTTAATCAGATCGTGACGATTTTCAAGTTTCATGAATTCATATTTTATATAATCATTTCAGTCAAAGTTTGTCTTGAATAGGAAACTGCTATTCATGACGCATTTTGACGCATTTGAGCACGAGCAATTTCTTCTTTTGCCTCAATGCTTATGATTATTTATTAATATAGATTTTCTATAATGTTTGTCTAGATGTTTTCAAGACCGTTTGCTGCAGCTGTATTGTGTGTGGGAAATGGTTAGAAACAAGAATATATATGGTAGTTGAATGAGTTATTCAATTCAAAACTTTTAACCCAATGCAAAATAAGTTACACATCGTCTTATCATTTCCTCAACCTAATTTAGCCCCGTCTATAAAAAATGTAAAAGTTTGATTAAACGAACAGAACAGGATCAGATCAAGTTGTCAGAGGTTTCTTGCAAATGTTTGTAAGAAATGTGCTAACTATGTAAAATAGCACATTTTGATTCGGGTCTACGTTGTTCAAAAAGCCAATTACTACCTGTTCATATAGTCGGGCTCTTTAAAAAACACAAGTAACTACATCGAATGTCCGCCACTCAAAAATCTACTCCTAGATTCCGGGTATATTCCCTAAACATGTATTCGGCAATGGTTAATGTAATAGTCATAGCCTGTACTTATCTCCCTTGTTATATTGAATAAAAGGGTGATAAGTACAGCCTACCAGTTGTTTTAGTCTAGTACCCGGCGAACTATAGTAAATTAGTACGTCGATGGTGACTAGATTGGTCATCGTCCTTTATATTAAGCTATCGCATATATAGTAAAACTTATTTTGTAAACTCTACAATGGACCATTACAACTTGATGCATGGAACTTAACACAACTACATTCAGGGCATAAAAGGTTAACCGGTTGTTCCACAAGAAGGTTTACTCGAAAGCCTCTTGATTGCTACACTATTTCCAAAGGGGCCGCCATTATTGGCGTATGCATGACCCTATACTATAATCATAGGGGCAGATTTCTCCAGACTTTCAGTTGACTTTGTGCCATTCTCGAGTCACTGCGATGATGCTTCGAATATAAAATGGCAATTAATGAAGACCCTGATCAGATGGCCACACCGCGCAGTCCCGAAGATCGAATGTCATGTCGAATTGCCCATGCTGTGAGAAAGAGTGGCGCTAGTGCGGCAGGTTATCATGTCATCACAGTTATGTACATGTACTACAGTCGATAGTTCATGGCAGATATGCTGCCATTGACACTTGTCTTAGTAAAACGCCCATGTTCAATCAATGCAGAATCGTTGCTTTTAAACGTATTGCATACATAGTTCGGTTTCCCTGTCTCAAATTTCATATAGGTCGTTGTGAACAGTGTGGGGAGGCCCACGAAGTGAATATGCACGTTTTTAGACGGTAACAATAAGGAACCGTCTACTGTAGTCTGGTATTTTGAAAAGCATACACAAATTGGCTCCCCGATTTCAAACTGAAATACAGATATAATTCGGGAACCAGATCCAGAAGTGTCTGCACCTAACACCAGCCATACACAAAAGTGCATACATAGTTTGGTTGCCCGTCTCAAATTTCATATATGTCGTTGTGAACAGTGTGGGGAGGCACACAAAGTAAATCTGCACGTTTTTCAAACATCTGTCTCTTAAACCTTTCTCACATGTAGACATTTTCAAACGCCACATTTTCCTTTTGCAACAGTTGTTTCAACCTTTATCAGTATTAACACTTTCATTTTGAAAGCCTTTCCATATTTTGTGTTCAGATGATTTCATCGTCCCTGAACCAAAATGTAGACGCTTTCTGAAGTATCTGTAGTAGACGACGTTTGAAAAAAGAAATTTTCCTAATGTCACAGCTAGTATTTTCACCTCTTTACACTAATTCCAATTTAATATTAAGAGGGTTTCCATATTTTTGCCCAGATGATTTCAAAGTCGTCTGCTGCATCGTCGATATTTGTGGGAACGGGATAAGGATACCATATCTATTCAATACTTCATACTGACTTACCGTTTACGGTCCCCTTTGTAACACGTCGTACTTTTTGAATCCATATATCAATGTTTTCTACTTTTCTGTTCCCTGTAAAATAGTATCCATCCCACAGAGCAAATGATTCATGAGAAGAGCATTCAGAGAAGGCCTCATCCCAGGTTGAGGTTCCTCCTTTCATCTTGTTTGTTGTTACTTAAAATGGAAACATCAAGTCTTTATTGGTTCCTAACGCCATTTTAACAGTAAGTCTTTATTGGTTCCTAACGGCATTTTAACCGATTTTTACATGCATAGGCATTTCGACGCATCAGCACCAGACAGCGTGGCAAAATGGAAAATTGCACATGAGAAATTTCTTCTTTGGTCAACATATTTTCAAAGTTGTTTGTTGCAGATATGTTATGTCTGTGAAAACGTTTAACATATTTTGTATGTGAGGATTGACAATCAACCGAAATCGGAAGGACAGGCCTTGTAATTTAAGTGATGATGACGTCATTGTGTATTCACCCTTTGCCACACACATACACTTTCTGACAACTCTGCACTGCAGCAGACGACATAAAAATTAATGAACAATTATACTTTTCCACACTGTTTTCAACACTATTCAGTAAGTGTTCTTTCATTAACAGAGAGTTCCATATTTTTGATTTAAAGTTTTTAAAGTCTGCTGCTGTAAATTTGGCAAGGGTAAATCTCCAAATTTACCAAATATATAATCTGGAACATTTATGTTTTACTGAAAATCATTTATACCTACGTTTAATTTAATTCTATATTAAATAGAACAAGCCATTTGCCGTACATTGAGATAGTTTCCCTAGTTTCCCAAGCAATGTAGGAATAGCTCTTGATAATCTAGATACAACTCTGGCTGTATATTGCTCGAAATAGAGAGTTTAACAGGCATCGTGTCAGGTGAAAGTGACACACGCTGGCTCCCAGTCGCGCTAGCCGGATTCCAACCGGATTTATGTCAGCCGGCTGCAAAACCCAGCCGGAGTTGGCCGACAGAGTGGCACCCACCCTCGTTTTGGCGTGCCTATTGTTCGAGATAGATGGATTGGACGATTGATTGATGCATGCCGGGTGAAAGCGCCTCAAGCTGACCTCGTGTTGCACGAGGTCCCGTTTCGCCAAGTTGCGTCAGCCGGCTGCCATGCCAAGCCGGAGTTGGGATTTCCCAACAAAGTCCCGAATTTGCACCCGTCCTGTTTGAATTAGAGAGTTTAACTGGCATCGTGACATGTGTCAGGTGAAAGTGCCACACTCTGGCTCTAAGTTGCACTAGCTGGATTCCACCCGGATTTATGGCATCTGGCTGCAAAGTTCAGATGAAGTTGGCATCTTGGCCAATTCTACAGCCCAACTCCGGCTGTATATTGCTCGAAACAGAGAGTTTAACTGGCATCGTGACATATGTCAGGTGAAAGTGACACACTCTGGCTCCAAGTCGCGCTAGCCGGATTCCACCCGGATTTATGTCAGCCGGCTGCAAAACCCAGCCGAAGTTGGGCCGACAGAGTGGCTCCCACCCTCGTTTTGGCGTGCCTATTGTTCGAGATAGATGGATTCGACGATTGATTGATGCATGCCAGGTGAAAGCGCCTCAAACTGACCTCGTGTTGCACGAGGTCCTGTTTCGCCAAGTTGCGTCAGCCGGCTGCCATGCCCAGCCGCAGTTGGGATTTCCCGACAAAGTCCCGACTTTGCACCCGTCCTTTTCGAATAAGAGAGTTTAACTGGCATCGTGACATGTGTCAGGTAAAGTGCCACACTCTGGCTCGAAGTCGCACTAGCCGGATTCCACCCGGATTATGGCAGCTGGCTGCAAAGTTCAGATGAAGTTGGTATTTTGGCCAATTCTACAGCCCAACTCCGGCTGTATATTGCTCGAAATAGAGAGTTTAACTGGCATCGTGACATATGTCAGGTGAAAGTGACACACTCTGGCTCCAAGTCGCGTTAGCCGGATTCCACTCGAATTCTGGCAGCTGGCTGCAAAACCCTGCCGGAGTTGGGCCAACAGAGTGGCTCTCACCCTCCTTTTGGCTTGCTTATTGTTCGAGATAGATGGATTGGACGACTGATTGATGCATGCCAGGTGAAAGTGCCTCAAACTGACCTCGTGTTGCACGAGGTCCTGTTTCGCCAAGGCTGCCATGCCCAGCCGGGCCTCAGTAGCCGGAGTTTCGCTTGGTTAATACAGCCGGTGTAACCGGAATTCCCGCTGTTCCGTCTGGTTAATACAGCCGGTGTAGCCGTAGTTCCGGCTGTTCTAGCTGGTTTAAACAGTCGGTGTCGACGGAGTTCCAACTGCTTCGGCTGGCTAATACAGCCGGAATAGCCGTATCTCCGCCTGTTCCGGCTGGTTCATACAGTCGGAGTAGTCGGAGTTCCGCTTGTTCCGGCTGGTTAAAACAGCTGGTGTAACCGAAATACCCGATGTTTCGGCTGGTTAATAAAGCCAGTGTAGCCGGAGTTCCGGCTGTTCCGGATGGTTAATACATCCGGAGTTCCGGCTGTTCCGTCTATTCCGGTTAACATCACGCACATTGTGAATTGAGATAGTTTCCCTAGTTTCCCAAGCAATGTAGGAACAGCTCTAGATAATTGTATAATTTCCTGTTTTTAAAAGTTAAAAACATTAACATTCCGGTTCTTTTCACGATTCTCTACGAAAATAGGTAAAGCACAATACGCATGGATCTCCCCGTCGTCTTTGATGCATTTCGTGATATTATAGATAAACTAACTGTATTCAATACAAGGCCATCATTTGCCTAATGCTTAATGTTTTGAAATAACTGTTAAAATTACATTTGTAAAGAAACAGCTTTACAAACTTACAGAACTAGAACAACTTACTGAACACAAATTAGTTTAGCACTTTAAAGAGTTATTGTATTGCTGACCAAAAGTACATCTCTCTAAATGCGACTTTATGTAATGAACGACTTTTAAGAACTTTTAAGATCTTGCGAACAATATGAATCAATATCTGACTGTACATTCGATATTTATTTATTTATTTATATTGAGTAGTTTAAGTGTTTATGACGTGTTCAAGATAATTTCAGTTATATTACGATATATACATAGTACTTATTCATTAATCCTGGCTAAACAAACCAGTACTAGAATGGGAAATGCGGCTTGACCTAGGCACTCAATGACCGCCGCGAACAGGTATCTAACCCGGGACACCATGTTTTAAATATCTGACGCTAAACACTACCATAGCGGATTGAATAAATAGAGGACATTACATGAGTGGTCATTCAATACAACATTTTATTAAACGAGTTTAATAACATTTTGTATTGAATGACCACGAATGTTATATTCTATTTATATCATAAATTCCAATTCGACGATTATTAGCGCAAATTATATATAACGTTGCTATGAAGCGCGGTCATTTTCAATGCTTTTCATTAGGACGTCACGTAGCATTGTTATTACACTAGTTGAATACGCAATTTATTCCATGGCTTTATTACACTCCCGGCGACGTCATTTATGATATAAAGAAAAGTCTGTTCTCATGTAAGATATTGTACAAACAAGATTGTGATAACGGTTAAAAGAATTCAGCCGGATCACATCGATCATGCATAACTGAGCTATCATCGTGATGTAATGTTAAAAACTGCGTAAAAACCTCAGTAACTTACGGGAATCGCAAAAATATTCTTTCCTCGCTGTACATCGGTCGTAATGAGTGCTATTCCTTGGAAAATAATGGTATTTTCCTTCAAACAATCCATTGTTATCGAACGTCTTGTATCCACATTCATACCCTTCAGTAGTTTTTCCATGTGTGATATCTACAAAAGAAAGCATTTCATAGAAATGGAGCTGCATTACAGAAAAAACAAGCCACAGTCAATATAATTATAAGAGCCCGTACTTTGGAAAGTGTGCAAGTTACCAGATCGGAACAGTGAAGGTTCAGAATACCATGTCTATCTGCTCCTCCCATCAAACTCATCCCATAATTAGACATACGCTTCTAACAAATTAATTTAAGTAATATTCGAACAGTGTAGATCTTGATCAGACTGTTTGGATGCACATGCATATATGGGTCTACACTGTTCTCAAAACTACCTCCTCCCAAGGATATGTTCATCTGTGACCCATTCAGATATTGCAAGGTTTGACTTGATATGTAACGTTAGTCCATACAACCTCGTAAATATTTGCGTGAGAGCAGGGTCAACCTTTCGGATCTTCCCATGCATTCAGCAAAATTCCTGTGGTGTATTAAAATTATCCTAACACTTGGAGCACACGGCGAGTGTTAGTCACAATTTGTTATTTGATTGGTTGATTCGGCTTTCACAAATCCGGATTATCTGTGTGTAAGGCCAGTCTGATGACATGCGTGGCTGTGTATACACCAGCAGATATCGTTCCTCGATCGATGTAAAATTAAATACGTTTACACTAAATTTTGACCAAACTGGTAGTTCATATATATGGCCAGAAAACGTTGTACAATATGTGGGTTTTCCACCGACATGTCCTATGTACAAACTCATTTTCTACAAGTTCAAAAAAAGAAGTGGTTCAGTGGATGATGAATGGAACGTTTGATCCTCGAGATGGGAAGTAAATATTTGGGTCTTTACGACCGGAGGAGCTAGATTATGTCTCTTGGTGAACTCTTACCGAGTTATGGCCCTTCTAACAATTGATCTCACATAATTTGTCAAGTTTTCTTCACACACCCGTCGAGGCTTAGTGATTTTGCACATTAGACACGGCATATTTACCAACCGTGTTATGTTCGGCATGAGGTGTACTGTCCTTGGGATGTAACTTTACCGTTTCCCAAATACACCAAATCTGCAGCAGACGACTTTGAAAACACCAAGGTAGAACTATGGAAATGTTCTGTACATGAAAGGCTGTCTATTAAATATTGTTGAAAACATTGTGACAAGAGGAGAAATTTACCTTAATGAGCAATTTCTCCTTTCGTCACAATGTTTTCTCAAAAGTCGTCTGCTACAGTGGCATCAGAAAGCATATATATGTGGGAAAGGGTTAATCATTTTGATGCTGCTTTTTTAAAATGAGGTCGTTCATGGAAACAAAATACAAGTTGATATTTCTGAACAATGTATGCTCAAATCAACCTGTACACCTGCCACATCTCATCAGGCCATATACATGTTGACAGAAGCTACAATTAAGCTTGTATAAGTAATGTGTGAAAAGTGTAAAGGTCAAGATAAACATGTTGAGTTGAGCAGCCATCAGTATAGAGGTGACAAAGGCTTCACAAAATGGGTTCCGACATTCAAAAGGTAATTTTGTTTTGAAAACGGCATTATACCCAAATCAACAAACATCTATCACATGTATTTGAATACATCGACCCATTTAAAAAATACCTGTCATATATCCTAGGTAAATATAATCCGCTGTCCAAACATTTCTGTTATCTTTCAGAGTAAATTCTGTACTGCTGGTCACGTCACGATACGACAATGGCACACCACCTGACCTCGTACAACTTTCCATCGCTTCCCTCCATGTACCGGCTTTGGTGCAATAATATTCTAAATGCAATTAAAATATGAATCGTGTATGAATTACGTGTATAAATGAACCGTTATTCAGGAAAAGGTAACCGTCGTGTAATGAAAACAAGTGTACATACAGAGTTGTCTGCGTATCCATGCTATCGGATCCACAAAGCCCTGTAGCTAATCGGCAAATCTTGACCTAGAGCAACAAGGGTCGTAAATGCCCTAATGGTGACTATTGTATAGTAAAACACGGCTCGTGTTAAATATATGCCATGGGTTTAAATACTGTTTTGTCAAGCTATGTAAAATGAATTATTTAAAACTAGCTCAAATATGAACCAACATTGTGGACTCTGCGTAAAGTATAGACCCGGATAAGCCTAAGAATGCCGCGCAGGCTAAGCCGGAAAGCCACTTTTCGCCTCCTGTGGATTTTCTGTTTCAGGAATCATTACTCTATACCTATATCCCCCTGAGACGGAATATGTCGATTCAGATTTGCATGCGTTGAAAGCGCAGGCTGATCCGGGTCGATACATTACGCAGTCCATAATGTTGGTTTTCTCGTGAAATGGCTCGAATAATCAAACGCGTATCTGCCTTATGGTGAATAGGCACAGAAACCGAACACATGTTCGCGAAAACTGTGTTTGATTCAGTAGTTTCTCTTGAAATCCGACTTCATTTCGTCAGATCGAAATGGGTGCTCACGTAATACGGTTCAGATTTATTGAAAGGCAGCCCAGCCATGAATTCAATAGACACTGACACTGAAAGCAACATATAGTTTGCGGAAAACCCAGTATCTTTTTTCCCTTTGAAAACCGGCTTAGTATCCATGAAACTAAATGTGTTTTCATGTTTAACGGTAAATTTGTGTCAATTGAAAGCACTCCACCAATGAGTTCAATAGACAGTTAAACTCACTCATGTTTCTCTAAAATTTCAGTAACCTTCATTAATTTCCCATAACAAAATGAATTCGACTTATTTGAATGCAATGGGTTTTCACGTTTAAATAAATGGTAAATGTGTGTCTTTTGAACGCACTACACCCCTGATTAGAATAGTCTCCGACTGACATACCCAAGAATTTCGATCATCAGATAAATCATTAAATATCGATAATCCTGTCTGCCCACGGAAGCAATATATTCGGTAGTCTCCGTAAGGTTCCGTGATTTGCCGATAATTGATCACACGCTGTGAAGAGAAACGCCTAGGGCATAGTCGTGTTGGACAACGAGCCAGTACACTAGGTTTAATATTTATATGGTTAGAATAATGAAGTTCGTAATTTAGTGTTTTGTTTCTTTGTTGTATTGGGGTTTTACGCCGCTTTCAACATTACTTTAGTTATATCACGGCGACAGGTCACTTATTCATGATCCCTGGGCAAACAAACCAGTAAAGGGCTCCACCATGACCGTAGTGCCGCGACTGGGGATCGAACCCGGGAAACGCGGTTTCAATCGTAATTTAGTGACACATGCTCAACATAAACTTGAATTTCACATATAAAACACACAAATATATTATACAAACATTTGTAGATGAAAATGTATCATGTATAGAATCGTATGAATTCATCTGAATTAATACATTATATAACATCAGTATATACATATTCATATTCAAGAGAGAAAAACAGCAAATAAACTAGTAATATGCATATCCATTATCCAAAAAAGCGATCCTACGAACATTGATGTATAGAAATAAAATCAACAATGGCTATTCACATCATAATTTATTTCTTAGTTTACAGCATTGTCCTAAAATGAGATCAGTATATGAAAACCATACTTTTAATCAGTTTTGTACAACAAAATAAGCTTTGTTCCCGATACGTTGACTCGTTCCGCTTAACACCTATCACTAATCCAGGATTAGGGGGTATAGAACTATACATATAAATCAATTTAATTGATTTTAAGAATGCAAGCATTCAATGCATTTTAATAGAGAATAATCTTTTAACATTATTAATGGAGTTCAAACTGTAAATTTATCTGAGGGATAGACGGTAATCAGAATAATTACAATTTAAATGCATGTTACAATTTAGTTGTTTTCTTTTAATCGTTAAGGTATTGTTTTCTAGTCGTAAGTAATAAGGTTCAAACTGTGAAGGTCTCTGTTGAACAAATTAATTAAAAACTGTGCCTTTTAATCTCTTTTCTTTAAATCAAAAATAAACTGTTCTGTTACTTAATTGATTTGAAGACACTCGTGCGACGTGCAGCAATCCTGCGTCTGCTTCCCTTCGACAAGATAGAAGACTTCTGGTTCCAGACTCTAGAAGACAGAGACGACGCCGATCTAACGGAACTCACACAACCATTCACATACTACGTTACCGAACAATGGGCAGAGGGCGACAGACCGATGTGGAACCACTTTGGCACACAGAGCCTGCGCACTACGAACATCATCGAAGGCTGGCACAGCAAACTTAAGAAAATGACACAACACTTCCACCAAACTTATTTACAGCCATCAAGATGTTCAAAGACATTCAGAACGCAAATGATATTGGGTTAATACAGAGAGCTGTCGGTGGAACAACTCGACCTCGTGCAAAGCGCTACCCAGAGACCTAAATAGAAAATATTGTCCAAGGAAGACTGAGATTATTTTCCAACGAGAAAGAAGTGAATTTACTATGGCCTTTTGTCTCATTTAGGAACATATTTCTATAATTTGTGTTACTTTCTGAATAAGATAAATGCTTGTTTGGGAAGAAATCATTAGACAATTTGCGTTTTATCAATTAAAGAAAAAGTTGTATGCGCTACAAAAGATGCGTGAAAATATTGTCCAAGCAAGACTGAGATTATTTTCCAACTAGAGATTGCTTTTTTGAAAAAGTGCTTGTCTCCCCATTTGTGTGGTCGTAGGGGAGGAAAAGAAATGACGGAGATGAATTTTTTAGTTTTGGACTGGAGATGAAGCAACAATGACAATCCTCAGTTATTGAGCGGAAACCATTTTTCAGCTGAGGGTTACCATGACCTTGGTCTTTGACCTAGTGACCTCAAAATCAATAGGGGTCATTTGCTGCTGGTGACCAACCTGTACACCAAGTATGAAGTTCCTGGGCCCAAGCAATCTTCAGTTATTGAGCGGAAACCATTTTTCAGCCAAAGGTCACCGCGACCTTGACCTTTGACCTACTGACATCAAAATCAATAGGGGTCATCTACATGTTAGGACTAAGCTGCACACCAAGTACGAAGTTCCTAGGTATAAGCGTTCTTGAGTTATTTAGTAAAACACATTTTTCAGCTGAAGGTTACCGTGACCTTCGACATTTGACCTTGTGACCTCAAAATCAAACAAATTCAATAAAGGTCATTTACTGGTTAGGACCAACCTGCACACCAGGTATGAAGTTCCTCAACATAAGCATTCTTTAGTTATTGAGAGGAAACAATTTTTCAGCTGAAGGTTACCATGACCTTGACCTTTAAGCTAGTAACCTCAAAATCAATAGGGGTCATCTACTGGTGGTGCCCAACCTGCACACCAAGTATTAACTTCCATGGCCAAAGCATTCTACAGTTATTAAGCAAAAACAATGTTTCAGCTCATTGTCACTGTGACCTTTCAGCTCAAGGTCACTGTGACCTTGACTTTGACCTTAAAATTAATAGGGTCTTTTACTTGGCATGGCCAACCTGCATACCAAGTATGGAGTTCCTCGGCCCAAGCGTTCTTCAGTTATTGAGCGGAAACCATTTTTTACCTCACAAGGTCACCATGACGTTGACCTTTGACCTTCTGACATCAAAATCGATAGGAATCATCTACTGGTCATGACCAACCTGCATACCAAGTATGAAGATCCTATGCTCAAGCGTTCTTCAGTTATTGAGCGGAAACAAGTGTGACGTTGACCTTGACCACTGTGACCTTGACCTTTGACCTAGTGACTTTAAAATTAATAGGGGTCATTTGCTGGTGGTAACCAACCTGCACATTAAGTATGAAGTTCCTGGGCCCAAGCAAAAACTATTTATCAGCTCATTGTCACTGTGACCTTTCAAGCTCATGGTCACTGTGACCTTGACTTTAGACGTACTGACCTAAAAATCAATAGGAGTCTTCTACTAGGCATGGCCAACCTGCATACCAAGTATTGAGTTCCTAAGCCAAAGCATTCTTCAGTTATTGAGCGGAAACCATTTTTTACCCCACAAGGTCACCATGACCTTGACCGTTGACCTTCTGTTATCAAAATCAATATGGATCAGCTACTGGTCATGACCAACCAGCATACCAAGTATGAAGTTACTACGCCCAAGCTTTCTTCAGTTATTGAGCGGAAACAAGTGTGTAAGACGGAAGGACGGAAGGACGGAAGGACGGACGGAACGGGCAAAAACAATATGTCACCCCCATGTAATGGGGGAGACATAATGAGAAAGAAGTGAATTTGTTATGGCCTTTTTTCTCATTTAGGAACATATTTCTACAATTGTTGTTACTTTCTGCATAAGATAAATGCTTGCTTGTGGCGAAATCATAAAACAGTTGGCGTTTTATCAATCAAAGAAAAAGTTTTCTGCGCTACAAAAGATGCATGAAAATATTGTCCAAGGAAGACTGAGATTATTTTCCAATAAGAAAGAAGTGAATTTACTATGTCCTTTTTTCTCATTTAGGAACATATTCTTTACAATTTGTGTTACTTCTGCACAATTGGCGTTTTATCAATCAAAGAAAAAGTTTTATGCGCTACAAAAAGGTAAATAAAACAACACTTAAAACAAGAAGGACGTGATTGCACTTGACTGGTCTTTTCAAGTTATTGCTTTAATTTTGAAGCTGATTTGCTTTATTACATTATTATTATACACCAAGAATGACTAAAAGCTTAATTTACTATAACATACAAGTAGTGCGACCACACCAGGGACGTAGATATTCAATAAAAAAAAAAAGAAGATGACAATATTTTTCAAACCACGTTACCCCACCCACCAAATTTATTATAGGAACTCACCTTATTTAACGATTGCAGTTCTGTATCGTTAGAAGTATTTTTCAAAATCAACTATTGTAATAATACCAAAATAAATGTTTTAAATAAACGAAGAACAATCCATTAATAACTAATAAAATGAAATCTGCTGACTGTAAATATAGGATTTTGGGACTTGTTCTGCAAGGTCATTTGATGATGTCCGATATGTGTGTGAAGTTTGAAAGCAATAGCATCTGCAGTTTGTGAGAAAATGCCTTGTATGCAAAACTTTAACCAAAATTTCTAAGTCCAAGAAGGGGCATAATTGTGTCAAATTCTGATATAGAGTTATGGGACTTGTCCTGCAAGGTCATTTAATGATGTCCAATAAGTGTGTGAAGTTTCAAAGCGATAGCATATGTGTTTTTGGGAAAAAGCCTTGCATGCAAAACTTTAACCAAAGTTGCAATACCGATGCCACCGCCGACGCACAAGTGACTTATTATTTCTACCAAATTACCTTAAAATCAGAAATACAGATTCAGAAGAGAAGTATTTCATTTGTCATTCAACCAAGCAACCACTCTTCTGATGCTGCAGTGTTTTGCATAGAATTAAAAAATTTGAACAATTTTATTACAGGACCCCATTATAAAGAAACATTCGTGTGATATTTGGTTGAAATCGGTGTAGTGGTTTAGGAGGAGATTAATAGTTTAAATACATAAGTAATTACAACACTAATGTACATGTCATTTTATTCTGTAATGAAGTAAAGTAGACATATGCACTTTATTATATATTACATAATTTTAATGGTTTATAAACGGGTTAATAAAAGTAATTGTTCAAAGCAATTAAGATTGATTGCAGTGTAATGCCATTTCCAACAGTATGTCTTATATATAACACTTGAACCTGTACACAACATTCTTCCCAGGTAAAAGACTATCATTTCAAATTACACATAATATTTCCAAAGTCATATGCTGCGGATATGTTGTATGTTGGTTTGGGTTTGGGTTAAGCAACTTAAGCTGATTCTTCCATGGCAAAAAATACTTTGAAAACTAGAAAGGAAAAAATGAGCATACATACATATCATATGTATCTAAATAACAATTATGACCTCAGTATGTTTTATGGACAAACCAGAATAATGCTAATGACCAGCATTTTCTCCTCCCATTAAACGGCACGGCAGACACAGTTTATACATCTGCAGTATGAAACATTTCTGCTTTTTTCACATTGACTTCAACACTATTCAATAAATGACCTTTCATTTACTGATATCAAAAAATCGAATTACTGATATCCAAAAATAAGGAATACATAGTAAAACGGCGCCTCATATGCCTTTGTCCCATTGACTTTAACACTATTCAATACATGATCTTCCATTTACAGATACTATATTTAACAAAGGAATTTTCGAGTGATCTGCTACAGATTCGCTGAATGTTGGAAAGGATTAACATCTTGGCCAAAATGTGAAAATATCTGTAAATGAAAATTTCATAAATGAATAGAGCTGAAAACAATGTGGCAAAAAGAGTAATTTCTCCTTTCTCAAGGTGTTTTCAAAAGTTGTCTGCTGCGCAGCATCAGGTGTGTCTGTATGAGATAAAGGGTTCTGTTTGATATTTACTTTCATGTTTCCTAAAAAGAGAAGACAATATATATATATATATATACCCCAACATGTAAATGTATCACAATCAAACGTTTGCACAGTAAGTAGAAGGTTGTCTATACAACTATTCTGACAAATGACACAGGAAATGAAGACAAATACAAGGTGGTTTAAAAAAACCTTAATGCTATAATTAAATAATTTAAATTTTACAAAATCCTTGACAGGTGACTTCTTTTGCCTCCATAGCACACCTCTTTCAGTTCGAAAACAAAAAAGCAGCCCATGAGGTTAAATTTGTCTTTCTCTAACAACAAGTTAAATAGTATAATATTAGCATATTAAATACATGTATTTTTTTTGTCATTCATGGACAATTATAAGTATGTATATCAAGCTATGAATAACTGGTGTACTGTAGCTAGATGAATCATGCCTTATCTTGAATTCAACAATCATTGTTAATAGTACATTTAAGATTAAAATGAACATTACTCAAATAATGCATTCACAACTCTTTATAAATAATCTGCATGTCAAGTGAAATTTTCTTATAATGATTGGTTCTAAAAAGTAACAAAATGTCTATTTTGTTTCTCTTTCTTGCTTATAATGATGATGCAAATGATAACAATGGAAACAACTAGATCTATCATATGACTAATATCCCAATATGTTACTTTGTTACAGGACATGGATCATTTATACTATTCATGGTCTGGGCATGGCTGTGTAAATGTAAAATTATCAAAATCACAACTTTGTCAAAATATCAAATTGGATTGCCTCTCCTCTAGTTATAGAAGCTAGGTATCATCCAGCTATTGCAATGTTGGTGCTCAAACAAACAAACAAACAAACAAGAGGGCCATGATGTCCCTGAATCGCTCACCTGATTTCATTTTTTTTTCACTTTAGCCATATAAGCCTCGCCCCCTGGCGGCCATAGTTTTCGACCAATCAACATGGCTTGAAGGAATATGATAAAGGGTCACCCAAGGAATGTTTCTATAAAATTATATGAAAATCGGTCTGACACTTTCGGAGGAGAAGATTTTTTAAGTTTTCACTATAGCCATATAAGGCAAAATAGCCTGCCCCCCTGGCGGCCATGTTTTTCGACCAATCAGCATGGCTTGAAAGAATCTGAAAGAGGGTCATCTAAGAAACATTTCTACAAGATTATTTGAAAATCTGCCAACCAGTTTGGGAGAAGAAGATTTTATAGGTTTTTTTCGTTTCGTTGCCATGGAAACCAGAATTCTGCATAGATCCAACAAAATTGAAGGAATTCTGGTGAGGTCATTGAGAGGATGGTTTCTGTGAAGTTTAATCCTAATTGACCCACTGGTTACTGAGGAGAAGAAGTTGACGGACGACGGACATAAGGCGATTACAATAACTCACCTTGAGCACTTCGTGCTCAGGTGAGCTTAAAACTGACCAACCGACACTGTGACCCCAACAGATTCATGCTAGAGGTATAAAAGAAAAAGAAATTGCTTAATTATTCCATGCAAGTAAAACATCCTGTCTCAAAGTTTCTTCTGAATTTTTCACATAATCTGTTCTTTACTCAATGTTTTCAAATTGAACATTATTTAAAAAGCTTATCTTTCAAATACAAAAACATATACCTGAACAAGCAAATGTAAGCAACATCCTTATTTATTTCTTGAATGCCATTCCTTACTGCATCAATACCTTGAACCTGGTAATATTCAAAGAACAAGTTTAAATTTTATTTTATTTATTTCTAACTATTTCCCAAACACAAAAAATCATAATAATCTAAATAAAGAAAATTTGTTTTTGAATTAAGTTTTAACTATAGCAGCAAAAGGTTCATTTTAAATTGACAACTGCAGATAAGTAAAAATGTACTTGCATGTAGCAAATGGTAAAATTGCATTAAACATTAGTAAATTCCTGACATGAGTTGCCACAGAGGACCTGGATTTTTGAACTGATTTCCCTGTACAAATTATAAGTGTAGATTGGATGAAACAGAATCTAATTCAAATTATTTACTGATGCAGTCTACTTTTGACATTTCTGCAGCAACGTCTTTGTTACAAACATTTAAAATTCTCAATCACAAAAGGTTTCCTTTATTCTGCCACCCTTTTCTTTAGATGTTTTAAATTGAGTTTCAAAACAGCATATCAGTACATGTTTTTAATACAGATATATGCCTCTTATTCTGACATGTTTTTTACATCTTTTGGTTATATTGTTGTATAACAACAAGAGGCGCAAGAGGGCCAGTATCGCTCCGCTGCCATAAGGCAAACATTAAATCTCCAAAAAGCGCCGCCCCCTGGTGGCCATATTTTTTTACCAATCACCATGGCTTGAAGTAATGTCTTAGAGTGTTACTCAAGGATCATTTGTTCAAAATTATTCGAAAATCAGCCAAATAGTTTTGGAGGAGAAGATTTTTCAAGTTTTCACTATAGCCATATATTGCAAAAATAGCCCCGCCCGCTGGCGGCCATGTTTTTCGACCAATGGACATGGCTTGAAGGAAACCAGAATTTTCGAGGATCCAAACAATTTGAAGGAATTTAGGAGAGGACATTGAGCGGATGTTTCCTATGAAGTTTCATCCCAATTGGTCAAGTGGTTACGGAGCAAAAGTCGTTTGAAGCCAAAAGTTGACACAAGCACGCACACCGGACAATTCGCCATGACATAAGGTCGACTGAATTTCACCTAGTGGAGCTTAAAACTGGTAGTGCAAAAAACGGCTTAAAGACCAACCTAATTCCAGTTGTAATCATTCTTTCTTAGTAAACTGACAGAAGACCATCTGCAACGTGCTTGGACTGTATATCCTTTCCCTACTAATGACAAATAAAATGTATAAGAAAGGGAATGTTTATTGCTCCACATTTGATACAATAATGCAAAAGTGAAATTTGATTACCGTAATTCTTTCTGACATACAACAAATCTGCAGCACATTACTTTGAAAATATATAGGCAAATATATGGAAAAACTCCATTTAACAAAATGGATTTGCATATTATTATATGAAGGAGATAATTTATTTCCAGCCCTGCATTCAATGACTGATCATAACACCATCCCAATAATGAATATATGAAGCAAGAGTTATTGTTCTGTTTAATACTGATTAATTTTAAAGTATAAATGTCTAATAACATTTTGCTTCATTCTGATGCTTCTTTTGAAATCCTTTTGCCACAATGTTTTCAGCTCTATTCAATAACTTTACTTTCATTACTAGATATTTTTCTTTATTTTTGATAAGATGTTTTCAAAGTCCTCTGTTACTAATTTGTTGTATGTAGGAAAGGCTTAAACACATGGCTCATATATGCTAAGCTTCTGGTCAGTTTCTTTAAACACATCTTATTTTGAAAAAAGTAGCATCTGCAAGCATGAAAGTATAATTTGTAAACACGTATATTTGAAAACATGGTGGATGATAACAAAATTAAATTAAGATCATTGATCTTCTCCCACAATTGTTTCTCCAGCTATTTGCTACATGTTTGTAACAAGTCATCTGCTCCAGAAAAAGATTTTACCAGGGTACATGTATGGAACAGCTATTCTACTATTCTGCTGCATTTCAAAACACTTTCTATCAAAGAAATGGAATCATGAACATAATAGATACAAATATTTACATACACACCGGTTCTAAGAAGCCCATCATTATGTTTTTCTATCAAAAGTATGTAAGAAACCACCACATCTGGTCATTCCATAACATCCTGTCTGTTTTGCCTTTATGGAAGATGAAAAGAAAGATATAACAAGAGTTGTCGGAGGACAATATAGCTCGCCTATCAGGGCCATCGCTTGAATGCCTAACTATAACCCAAAATTCTTGGTCTTGCACACAAAGGTTTGACCAAAATGCGGCACAATTCAGTCAAAATCCATTCCAGAGTTATGGGACTTTACATACAAGGTCATCTAATGACCCTGAATAAGTGTGTGCAGATTTAGAGCAACAGCATACACAGTGTCTGAGAAAAGGCCTTGCATGCAAAGGTTTGACCAAAATTCTAAGTCCAAAAAAGCGCACAATTCAGTCAAAATCCATTTCAGTGTTATGGGACTTGACATACAGGGTCATATAATGACCCTGAATAATTTTCAAAGCAACAGCTTACACAGTGTCTGAGAAAAGGCTTTGCACGCAAAGGTTTGACCAAAATGCTAAGTCCAAAAAGGGGCACAATTCAGTCAAAATCCATTCCAGAGTTATGGGACTTTACATACAAGGTCACCTAATGACCCTGAATAAGTGTGTGAAGTTTCAAAGCAACAGCATACATTGTCTGAAGAGAGGCCTTGCATGCAAAGGTTTGACAACAATTCTCAGTCCAAAAATGGTCACAATTCCATCAAAATCACGGCAGAGTTATGGGACTTGACATACGAGGTAATATTTATGAGCCTGAATAAGTGTGTGAAGTTTGAAAGCAACAGCATACACAGGGTCTGAGAAAAGGCCTTGCACGCAAAGGTTTGACCAAGCTGGCAACGCGGACGCCAACGCCAACACCAACGCCAACGCCAACGCCAACGCCAACACCAACGCGGACGCCGGGGTGATAACATAAGCTCCCCTGTTTATTCAACTACTATAATGTTAGTGTTATGCATAACTGCACTATGGACATCCGGCACTACTCAACAACTATCTACTGGAGATATTGTGTAAGTCAAAATCCATTCCAGAGTTATGGGACTTGACATACAAGGTCCCCTAATGATCCTGAATAAGTGTGTGAAGTTTCAAAGCAACAGCAAACACAGTGTCTGAGAAAAAGCCTTGCACGCAAAGGTTTGACCAAGCTGGCAACGCGGACGCCAACGCCAACACCAACGCCAACGCCAACGCCAACGCCAACACCAACGCGGACGCCGTGATAACATAAGCTCCCCTATTTCTTCGAATAGGCGAGCTAACAAGGGTTGTCGGAGGACAATATAGCTCGCCTATCAGGGCCATCGTCTATCAGGGCCTACTTCAGAACAGTTATAGCATAAGGTCAAGTCACACAATATCTCCTATTGCAAGATAATACACCTTTTCAATACTGAGAAAAGGCCTTGCACGCGAAAGGTTTGACCAAATTCTAAGTCCAAAAAGGAGCATAATTCAGTAAAAATCCATTCCAGAGTTATGGGACTTGACATACAAGGTCACCTAATGACCCTGGATAAGTGTGTGAAGTTTCAAAGCAACAGCATACACAGTGTCTGAGAAAAGGCCTTGCATGCAAAGGTTTTTGACCAAGCTGCCAACGCCAATGCCAACGCAGACGCGGACGCCGGGGTGACTACATAAGCTCCCCTATTTCTTCGAATAGGCGAGCTAAAAAGGGTTAAACATAATAATATTATTTTAACCAACACCCTAGTGGTTTGGTGAACAAATACCATTTTAAACCTTTTCCACATGCAGAGCCATACTGATGCATATGCATGTAACTATAAATTATTAACTATTAAATCATTGCGTCAAAAAAGCAATTGAAATTATTCATCCTTAATGATTTGTTCCTAGATGTTTTCATCTGTTGATTCGTAGTTGAGCCCCGGTAGCTCAGTTGGTAGTGACGTGGGCTGTCAATCCAGGGATTGTAAGTTCGAATCCCAGCTCAGCTAACATTCTTTCCGATGTTTGACAAAAGTCACTGTGACATGCGTCATTCTTCTTTCACCAATGGGCTGTTTAACAGTCTATGTGGAAAAGCAGCCAGTTGCTTGGAAAGTATGTTGTGTTGGTGTACTGGTGTGGAAAACCCGGAAACACATGAGTAGGTGAACTGGTTGCCGTGAAATGACTGAACAATTGTTGAAAACGGCATTAAACCCTAATCAATCGTAGTTGTTGATGTATGTGAGGAAGGATAAGTTCAACAATATAAACTCCTTGGAAACATTCTAAGTTAATTCAAGTAACATCGCCTAAGTTCTAATAGATGGCAACTATGACAAGAGCAAGAACAACAGCAACAGATGAGAGAGAGAGAGGAGAGAGAGAGAGAGGGAGAGAGAGAGAGAGAGAGAGAGAGAGAGAGAGAGAGAGAAGAGAGAGAGAGAGAGAGAGAGAGGAGAGAGTGAGAGAGAGAGAGAGAGGAGAGAGAAGAGAGAGAGAGATGAGAGAGAGAGAGAGAGATGAGAGAGAGAGAGAGAGAGAGAGAGAGTAGAGAGGAGAGAGAGAGCAAGATTATTAAGCCTGTATTGTTTAATAACGCTTATACTGATTGTACAAAGAACATCAAATCAAGTTCAGAAGAAAACTGAAAAAAAAAAGAGGCATTCCTGAGTCAACACCCAAACAAAGACAACCAGTTGCAATGGAGTTATTCATCTAAATGGTATCAAAGCAACTGGATATAAACACAGTTATGAGCGAAATATTCAATGAAAATATACTAAAGCATATGTCATTAAATATCACAAGTTATCTGGTAAAAATAGTATGTATTGAAACCCGATGGAACGAATCGTTCTGTAGCGAACTTGACCGGGTGTGAAATCATATAAGCTCAACAAATCTCTAAAAGATTGAAATGTGTCAAATAATGCATGTCATATTGTAGATTGATCATAAAAAACTTACTCTATGGGTCATTGATTCGAGAAAAGCCCTAATTATATTGCCTGGCGATGTACAAAAAGGCAACCATGCCGTCTCGAAAACGTAATAAAACGTAAATGGCGAATTTCAAGGGCGATAACTTTTTCAAATCACCTAAAGTATTACTGAGACATAGATATCATATTAATCGAGTATACAGCAACTATAATAGAGGGGGGGGGGAGGGGGAGAGGAGGGGTTGGGGAGGGGGGGGGTGGGGGGGGGAGGTGGGGGGGGGGGGGGGGGGGGGGGGGGGGGGGGTGGAGGGGGGGGGGGGGGGGGGGGGGGGGGGGGGGGGGGTGGGGGGGGGGGGGGGGGGGGGGGGTGTGGAGAGGGGGGGGGGGGGGAGGGGGGGGGGGGGGGGGGGGGGGGGGGGGGGGGGGGGGGGGGGGTGGGGGGGGGGGGGGGGGGGGGGGGGGGGGGAGGGGGGGGGGGGTGGGGGGGGGTGGGGGGGGGGGGGGGGGGGGGTGGGGGGTGGGGGGGGGGGGGGGGGGGGGGGGGGGGTGGGGGGGGGTGGGGGGGGGGGGGGGGGGGGGGGGGGGGGTGGGGGGGGGGGGGGCGGGGGGGGGGGGGGGGGGTGGGGGGGGTGGGTGGGGGGGGGGGGGGGGGGTACTCTATGGGTCATTGATTCGAGAAAAGCCCTAATTATATTGCCTGGCGATGTACAAAAAGGCAACCATGCCGTCTCGAAAACGTAATAAAACGTAAATGGCGAATTTCAAGGGCGATAACTTTTTCAAATCACCTAAAGTATTACTGAGACATAGATATCATATTAATCGAGTATACAGCAACTTATATAGAGAGAGGGGGAAGACAGACATACAGGGAGAGATGGAAAGAGAGAGGGATAGAAAGATGGAGAGAGAGAAACATACAGTGACAAAGAGAGAGAGAGAGAGAGAGAGAGAGAGAGAGAGAGAGAGAGAGAGAGAGAGAGAGAGAGAGAGAGAGAGAGAGAGAGAGAGAGAGAGAGAGAGAGAGATACAGTGAGAGTTTAAGAGAGAGAGGATAACTAAATGTGTTTCACTTTATTCTTTATTTGTATTATTTCATGACAAATTAAAACCCATATTAGCTTTTTACTTTCCTCCGGTTTATTGTTATGGGTCGACGAATTGTTGATGACGAAACCAAGATTCAAGTGCTATTTCTTGCATTTTACAAAAAATATTTATAGTATATGTATAAAGATTAAAAGACGGATGTAAATGTGAAAATCATTACAACGAAACATTATTCTAAAGGAGTATAAAATCAAAAATAACTTACGAGTCGGTGGAGTTTTCAATGTCCATCTTGAAGCGGAAGTCGTTCTAGTGAAGCATTATGGGTATTTCATACCACATCACATTTGCGCTATCTTCCGAAACGCAAAACAGGTTTGGTTTACCGACTAATGCACGGTTTATCGACGAAACCTATATAGTTTTCGCAAAACAGGTTTTGGGTTTGGTGACTATGGAACACAGGGCTGCTGTGCGCGAGTTGGATCGTGTTGCGAACAGATTAGACCAGACCTGACTATAACCTTTCTGCTCGTGACTAAATTGATACTTTAAAATATAATGAATAAGACAAATACGAAATGAGACAAACTAATTCTAAAAATAGTAGGATACCTGCTTAGTTTGACTGTGGAGTAAAACTAAATCAATTCAAAATGATTATATCATGTTCTCAATTAAAAAGTAATTAAATACAAAGAGACGGGATCCAAAACAACATTGTTTGGCCCTGATAGCCGGACAAAAAACAACGGTTTATCGACGAAACCTATGTAGTTTTCGCAAAACAGGTTTTGTGTTTGGTGACTATGGAACACAGGGCTGCTGTGCGCGAGTTGGATCGTGTTGCGAACAGATTAGACCAGACCTGACTATAACCTTTCTGCTCGTGACTAAATTGATACTTTAAAATATAATGAATAAGACAAATACGAAATGAGACAAACTAATTCTAAAAATAGTAGGATACCTGCTTAGTTTGACTGTGGAGTAAAACTAAATCAATTCAAAATGATTATATCATGTTCTCAATTAAAAAGTAATTAAATACAAAGAGACGGGATCCAAAACAACATTGTTTGGCCCTGATAGCCAGACAAAACACAACAGTTCTCTTTCAAGTTTACATTTTCTTCTAGGATTTTACACGTGGAAGCCATGAAATAGACGAAATTCAATAAACTTAATCATATTTTGTCTTATTATATGCGCATATACTTTGCATGATACTCAAAATAATTTAAATTGTCAATTAATTTATTATTTGACTCGAACAATAATTGAGCCGTCCCGCGAGAAAACCAACATTGTGGTCTCTGCATAAAGTATCGACACGGATCAGCCTAAGCATGCCGCGCAGGCTAACACGGACAGACACTTTTCGCTTCCTATGGAGTTTCTGTTTCAGGAATCATTACTCTATACCTCTACCCCCCCCCACTGAAAATGTGGCGGCCCGGATCAGTCCGGATCAGTCTGGTCGATACATTACGCAGAGGCCATAATGATGGTTTTCTCGCAGGACGGCTCAATTAATGTTACTTGTCATTTCAAATGTACATGAGTTAATATATGTGCATATATTTTGCATGATACTCAAATTAAATTATATTTTCAATTAATTTATTATTTGACTTGGAATTTATTAATGTTCCTCGTCATTTCAAATGTACATGAGCTACAAAATACAATAAACCCGATCAGAAAAAAAACATATAAAAAAGGGAAAAAGAAAAAAAATCAAATATAATTATGCTGAAGAATCTTTACAGAAATGTTTAATAGAAGTCAAGTACCAAATTAATTTCTATCACTAAATTTACTGTATTATTATTTTTTATTTTATAAAATGATAATCATGAATGATAAAAAAAACCTACACAAAATACAGAAACAGAAAAAAACAGAAAACAGAAAAAACAAACACATATACTATTCGAAAGAATCTTATCAGGGATGTTTAATCACCAAATTACTTTCTGTCACTAAATGTTTTGAACGTTTCTTTTTTTAAGTTACAAAGACTTCATACAACATCTAACTAAGTTGTTCAACATTGAGAATCGTGTATACATTTAAAATGTTGCTGATATATTACTTAAATCATGTTGAAAGTTCTTGTTTTCCCACTTTTACCAAAGATGTGTGCAGCAGTGGTTAGTCTGGAGTTGAACCAGTTCAACCCTTCAAAAACACTGTCTTTTTCACAAAGTACTATATCAGCATGGATAATGAGCAAATATACATACAAATCAACTCTTGACTTTGTCTATTTTGTCCGGTTTCGTTTATCTATTGTTTCAACATGAAACAGAGTGTCTTATTTTCCGTGTGATATTCAAAATACCACTAAGGTACTTTTATTATCTTCCGGGACATTATCATTTTAAAAAAGTGGTTTTATGTATGTTTTAAGTTGGAGGAGAATAGGAATAGAGTTTTTGTAAAGGCCGTGATTGACATTTGAAAAGGAGAAGGCGGACCCTGAGAAGAAGAAGAAGTAGTTGTAGTAGTATAGAAATAGCAGAAGTAGTAGTAGTAGTTGCAGTAGAAGAAAAAGTAGTAGTTGAATTAATAGTAGTAGTAGTAGTGGTAGTAATAATAGTAGTATACTAGTAATAGTAGTAGTAGTAGCATATTGGCAATGACAATGCCAATTTTAATTCAAAAGTACTTAGGCTACCGGCCCATAATACATAACCTCCACCAGAGAAACATCAAGTATAGGCTATTACCTGGTATGGGCTTTTTTGCCTCAAACTAAAAAATGAAAATTAAAAAAAAAGTACAGAGGAAAAGACATTTTTGATAAATGTAGGAATCATGTTTACGAAAAGTAAAAATGATTTATAAAGGGCATTTTTTCTGTATTGTATTTCTGAAGAGACAGTCAATGGTTTGTAGGAATCATATGTGGCCGAGTGTTTAGCGTTGGGGATTGAAAATTCGGATTAAGACCCCTGGGGATATAAATTTATTTTATGAGGGTAATAAAACCTCGGATCGAATCGGAAGCATTTTCGAACTATCACGAATTCATTTAAAACCATGAAGTTACAAATATATCATCAAAAAAGACCATCTAAATCTAGATTTATTTTGATTAAATAAAAATTACATTGTAGATGTAGAAGTGCCGCATCCGAGACCTCTTGCACCTAAGAACTATCTATAATAATATTTGATATACATCGATTATAAGTAAAGGGGTACTTTTATTTTGTTCTTTGTCTATATGATATTTACATCGTTTATTCAACCTAAAACAATACTATTTAAATCATATTTTTCTCGAAAAGTAAAATATACATATTAAAGATAGATAATTATATGTTGTGGAGCCGTTTGCACCTAAGCGATAACTTAATTAATAAAAGTATTATATAGCGTTAAAGTTACAACTACTCTTTATTTCTATATGGTAAATTATCCCCGATAACAAGTGCCGGTGAAATAATTCTTCCACATGGAATCCAAACCTATATTCGCTTAAAACCATTATCATTCACTTACTTCGCGATAAATCCAACTTAGTTTCATTAAAACGCAATAGGTATTGGTATTTAACAACAATTATGTGTCTATTCAACTAAGCCGAGCCAATACAAATTGAATGGGATGTTTCCACACAAACGGCGCGGAAACTGGTTAAGTCTCCAGGAAGCAGACGTCGAGCGCAATTAATATACGCTGAAACTTTGTTTCGCAATCGATGTAAAATTAATAAGTTTAAATTAAATTTTGAAAGAATTTTGTGTGAAAATTGACTTAGTTTCATCGAAACGCAATGTGTTTTCACGATTAACGGTAACAATGTGTGTATGAACACAGTCTAGCACTGAATTCAATTGTCTCCGACTAAATCCAACATATGTTTCTCGAAAACAAGTATGCTTCATTTACTTTGTGACAAATCTGTCTTAGTTTCGTCAAAACGCAATAGGTTTTCGCATTTAACGACGATTTTGTTTCTATCAAACGCAGCCCAGCCCTGAAGTCAACGGACACTAAAATCAACATGAATGCTTCCGTGACTTCAATTTAAAATCGACTGCGTTTAGACGAATCGAAATGAATCCTCACGTTTAACGTAAAGTTTGCGTCTATTGAAAACAGGCCTGATTTTCTTACTATCCGAAAATGTATTCACATGATTGACAAAGATAATTTTTGCGACTGGTAGTTTAAGCGTCTTATTGATTCTCCTTAACGAGATCATATAATGCGATATGGTAGTAACAGCCATTGGACTACACTTTTTATTTTTTAGTCAGAAGTGACACACGAGTCTATATTATATGAAAGAGGAAAGTGAAGACGCTGGCGAGGTTGTACGTATTGACATGCCAATCGTAGATGCAGAAGGAACCGAAATCGCGAGGAGTTTCTCATATAGAACAGTTATAAGCTACTCTATTTGAACAATATTCCGGAAACAAAGACGTACTTGTATCTCTCTTAAAATTTACTTCTAAATAGCAGTAGGTACATGAACTACTGACGGGAACATTCAATTCACCTTTTGTTTCAAAGTGCATTTTATAAAATATACTTGATATATTTGATTCGCGTCTAGCGATTTGGGGTTCTTATAACATATTGGAATACTAAAGACGGGAGTTAGACTACGCACAGGCACGGTCTCATCTGAACCGTCACTGATCGTCTTACTTTATAGTATGCATAGATAAACCTTCTGCTGAAAAACCTAGAAATATAGCCCTACTGGATTCATTTCCAAATGAGCTTCTACGAGAAAACCAACAGTGTGGGATGTGCGTAAAGTATCGATCCAGATCAGCTTAAGCATGTCGCGCAGGCTAACCTAGACAGACACTTTTCGCCTCCTATTTGATTTCCTGTTTCAGGAATCATTACTCTATTGAGACGGAATGTGTTGGCCCAGATAAGGCTGTGCGTATTACGCAGGCTGATCTGGATCGATACATTACGCAGAATCCATGATGTTGATTATCATGTGGAACGTCTCAACTATGTTGGTGTTGTTTTACCGGAACTAGACCCGTTGTCGACAGATTCAGCATTTACGTACCTTTTGAATATATTTCAGACGTTCTTATCAATAGCAATGATATTATCAAATGAATGTTCCTGTATATCCATGTTCGATCCATACTTAACGTATGTACACTTCACAATCTGTTGCTATACTGATGAACTGCGAGATACCGGTTTGTACTTAAAGGCTATGTGAACACCCTTCACTCAATTGAGCTATTTCAAGTTTTGAAATACAGACATTTACACCTTTTATTTATAAAGAAAAAGAAAATAAGAATATATAAAAAACACTGTGAGCAATTTAATGTAGATATGCATTTCATTTGTACAATATTTAGATATTTTAAAACTGTTATCGATATTGGTTTTAAATTCAAAAGTTAAATTATTACAGTTTCATCGATGCAATATCATCAATGGTTTGTTTGTGTTTACATCTAGAAATCTTTCCAATTGAATCGTAACGTTTAACGGAAGCATATCTACTTCCATTTAAGTTATATACATGTATATATTAATCAATAACAATAGCCCAAGTACAGAAGAGGTCTTTAACCCTTTCTCAAATACAACACATCTGCAGCAGACGACTATAAAGACATGTTTGTACAATTAATTGCCAGCTTGATAAATGAAAGAATATCCATTAAATGAAGTTAGAAACATTGTGACAAATGGAGAAATTGCTTATTATGAGCAATTTCTTCTTTTGACACAATGTTTAAAAAGCTGTCTGCTGCAGATATGTCAACATACGCAATATAGGTGGGAAAGGGTGAATCAAAGTAATTATGATTGAGCATATTTGAAGTGTCGTCTTATTTGAATGCATCTGATCAAATTATAATTTGTCAAATTTACAGTACTATTTATATACACTTGGCAGATCCGTGGGATTTCTCATTTCTATCAGTTTCTCCTTTGCTCGCAATGTTTTACGACTTCGTCTACTGTAAATATGATAAAAGTAGACTGTTCCAGGTAAAAGGTTGTAAGTTTGTGTGTTGTCATGCAAATAACATTGTTATATTCATGCGAAAATATGCCAAGCCTTTAGGTCGCGGGTTCGATTCCTTGCCGGACGCTTGTCACAATGACTTCGTCAAACGACGGAAAGAATGTTGGCCAAGCTGGGGTACAAACTCACAATCCTTGGATTGACAGCCAACGTCTAGTTCGTCGCAACTGTTATGTGATGCATGTGGCAGAGGGTATATCTGTGTTGAAGGTTATGTACTAAAGTAGCGCCACTATTAGTAGTGTCAAACTAAAGGGAGTAAGTGTCGGTATTTAGGAGCAAATTAGTCGGTAAAGGGAGTAACGGTCGGTATGAGCAAACACTCGGTAAAGAGCAAAAACTCGGTACAGAGCATTTAGTCGGTAAAGAGCATTTAGTCGGTTTGAGTAGAAACGCGGGAGCATATTCCTCGGTGACGTATCATTTCCTCGGTATCACATGGCGTCGTTAAACCGTGCCTTCCGAGACGGGTGGTGATCGAGTTTTAAAAAAGCGGGATTGTTAAAGAGGGGCACATTCGACAGGCGCGGTTTCCGATAAAACAAGAGAAGGACTGACGCGAGGAAACAGCTAAATGTTATGCGTTTATTACGGCCCTTTAAAAACTATTAATAATATATTACTAATTCAGACCTTTAATACCCTTTCAACATTATTTGGACTCTTCTTAAACCGAATTTAATTAAATCAGACATGATATGTTTTAAGTTGTATTCATTTCAGTGTTTGTGTTCGTGGTGTATGAAGAAAGATGAATGATGAGAAGAAACGAAATAAATTAAACAAGTGTTACTTTAAAGAAAGAATTGTGGACCACAACAATTACTAAATGCGTTAAATCGGAAGTATCCAGGCGTGTTTACTATTAAGTATGTTTGACAATGGTTGGGCAATCAAGATTCATACGCTTTACGGAAGCCGGTTCGTTATCGTTTCAAGACGGCGAATGTTCGTGTAACTTCTATTTATGAACAATGGGACATAAAGTTACTTTCAACGGCCAATTTGGCGGATGAAAATGATGGCATACATTTTCTTTTATTTACAATCGACATCTCGAGAAGAATATGGATACGACCGCTTAAAAACAAAACAGCGAAGGTTGTTTTGGAAGCGATGAAAAGTATATTACGTGAGCAAACACCAAAAAAAAGTACGAGCTGATCGTGGTTCAGAATTTGTTAACCGTTGGTTTAAAAACCTCATGAAAGAGAAGGAACTTACTTTTTTACAACGCAAAATCACGCCAAAGCAAACTTCGTTTAACGTGTACAACGTACAATTAAAACTTCACTTTACAGGATGATGAGACAGAAACGTTCATATCGTTACATCGATTCCCTAGAGGCCATCGCCAGTAACTATAACATTGCATCGCATAAAAGTTTGAATTGATTAACACCTAACCAGGTTGATAAGAAAAACGAAGCTGAGGTATGGGCTTATATGTATTTAAAAAAGAAACCAGTAGTGAAAACCAAACCCGTCTTTAGATATATAATGGGTGATTTAGTTCGCATTAGTTTTACGAAACAGCCGTTTCGTAGGGCCTATCAAGAACAGTTTACTACAGAAGTATTTAAAGTGTCTGCTAGATTGTTAAAACAAGGTATACTCATGTATAAATTGAAAGACCTAAAGCATGAGAGTATTAAAGGATTGTTTTATACGAAAGAGTTACAACAGGTTGATAAAGACGAAAACAGCTTGTGGTTTATTCAGAGAATCATACGAAAGACATGAAATAGCTGGATAGACGCGGACGATGTCAAAGACGCAAGTGAGAACGCATCGTAAATAATTATGGATCGTTATATTTATATAAAAAGTGACGAAAGTAAATCTTATTTCACGGATAATCAGACTTATAGGTTTAAGATACATTTAAAACTACCTTTACATTTAACCGGAGTTTGGAAGGTGGCGTTAGTTCAATTTCGTGCTAAAGAGAAGGTGAAATCGAAAGCGACGGATGCTATTTACATATATTCAGACATTTGTAAGGAGTATTGTATATGGTGAAGAACGACCTCTACTAAGGCGACTTGGAAAGAGTAGAAAAGCTGAGTGGAATTATATTTTTGATAATCCATTTTACGTTACGGTGAAAAGGGTGAAGTGAGAGAATTCGAAATCTATATAAAAGACGAGAACGATATATACGCGTCAGAATTGAGTGGACCAGCATAATTAACACTGTATTAAAAGCCTTACCCGTTTTTGTAAAAACATGAACTTATAAAAACCTAATGCGCCAAATTGGGTCGACTTCTTCGATCTTGTTAGCTCCGGAAGTGCATCTTTTAACCAATCAGGTGGTGGTTGACGGTACAGGTGATATCTGTCGATCATTCAAAAAAGTAGTGATAACAAACAGTATCATGTTAGAACAGTTTTACCCGCAGAGCAAAACACTGCTCAAGCTAAATCGGAATTACAAAGAGAAGATAAAAATCCAACTACAGTTGTGGATATGCTTCAGACAAGTAAAGACCGTCGACGATGATGGATCAAAAGAAAAAAAAACTCTAAAAGAAAATCGAATAAACGTGTAAAACGGCAAAGTGGTGCTGGTAAACCGACAAAAAGTGTTGGGAAGAAGTATAAACGGAGAAAGAATAGTTCACGTGATATTTTTGAAATCAATTAAAGACAATGTCGGTGTTTAACGAAGAAAAGTTTAAAAAAGGACTCGTGTCTGAACTTGCTTTATTCGATTTGCCTCCAACTCAACCCAGCGTAAACGACGTATACTATGAAGAAGTGCGTCCAGTATCTCAGGTGTCAGACGACAGCCCTTTCGAGTTTAGAATTCATTCACAGAATTCCAGCGATTATTGTGACCTAAAGAATTATCTAGTATATGTCAAATTAAAAGTTGAGAAGACAGACGGGACTGCATTGACCACAGAACCAGTGAGACCTGCCAACCTATTTTTACAAACATTGTTTTTCTATATGCGAAGTCACGCTTCAAAGCAAAGCCAGTTTAACCTGTAACTACAACCCATATCAAGCATGTACACAGACTCTGCTGAATAAAGGACAGGATGCGTTATCAAGTCAACTGCAGACGCAGGTATGGCGGATGGATGACGCTGATTCACCAGGAGATACAGATCCTAGCAGTACGAATAATGGGTTATATGTGAGAGCGGAATTAATTGCCATATCCAAAACTCTGGATTTGCAGGGACCTATTTTCCACAACTTTTTCTCTATGGATCGTTATCTCATTAATCAAGTGGATGTTAAAGTGAAGCTGTATATAAGTTCCACCAATTTCGCTCTGTTAGCAAAGAATAACAGTACTGACTTTAAAATTCAAATTGGAGATATCTATATATATATATTGATAAAGAATATAAGTGTCAATCCTGCTGTTATTTACGGTCATTCACGAATTTTGGAAAAGCAAAATGCTCTTTTATCCTTCTACGAAAGTGGAATGTCGGTCTCAAATGTTTCAAGGAAGGAGACATAATACAATGGTGATATGCTTTGTGGAGAGCAAAGCTGTGAATGGAGACTATACTGTACCACAAACCCATTTAACTTTGAACACTGTAACATTCGGCACATTGCTTTATATCTAGACGGTTTAGCTGTTGGCGGTAATCCGTTGAAATTGGATGTTAATGCTGATGACGGAACTGCTACCACGCGTGCTTTTATCAACGTATTGATGTCAAGCGATAAATGGCGATTTGATGAAGGCAATGCATTGGTAATAGAACAATTCATCAGCGGCAGTACACTGTTTGCTTTTCAAATTGAACCCACTTTATCGAATCATGGAGAATATATAAACGTATTAAAGAACCGCAACGTTAGACCAAATATTCAGTTCGCCAAGGCCTTAACAGGTAATTATTGAATGATATATTCATTTCATATGACATTATTATATATTAATGAATAAAATAGTGTAATCAGAATAGTAATTAATGCATGAATATATCAGACTGGCAACTCATATTATAATTGTATAAGGTTATATGACTTACATATAATGAATTCTTATATTTTGAATATTTTCAGAGCCGATGAATTGCATCGGTTACAGTGAAGGCGTAGGCTATTTCGAAAAAAAAACAAGGAGAGATACGTTATCTTTCCATGATGAATACAAGTCAACTGTTGTGTTGTATCAACTATGACAGGCATGCTGTGAGAGTGTTCGCGGCGAACCGTCTTCCGCAAAAAAGATTCAATCGTCCCCATGGTTTAATCGTTAATACGGATATTGATTCCAAAATGGGAGTTCATTCGTTGTCGAGCTATGATGATGGTAATGGAAACATGGAAGTGATGGACTCGTTCGTGAGATCTCCGAGAGAAAACAGTGTTTATATCTCAAACTGGATACATGCACGTGCTAAAACTGTATTGTTTAATAACATTCAAATTCAAAGCAATGCATCGAACGTGTGCGAACTTTACTGTGTGTTGTTACACAAGAAGTTTCTTATCAACACGCTGCAGAGTTTCATCGAAGTTTTTGATACAATTAATACGGACAATAATGATGCCTATATGGTTAATGTTATGTCAGCTGCCTTCCCGCAATGTCTCAAAGTGATAGTAATTACGGATAATTAAATGTTCCACGTGTACAACGTTTTCTGTAGGCGATTTTTATGTTTTGTAAATATTTATACAAATAAAGTATGTAAGCAGTAAATGTTATTTTATTTATGTACCTGTCGAGTCATGATAGTTCAGTCGATAACGACGAGGGATATCAGTCCATTGGGCATAGGGGTTATGAGTTCAAATCCAAGCTCGTTCATTAATTCTTTCCGATGATTGACACAAGTCATTATGACTAGCGACATTCATCTTCCGCTAACAAACTAAATACTCTACATGGGAAAGGTAGCCAGTTACCTGGGAAGAATGCTGTGGGGAGTACTGCTGCGAGAAAGCCTGCTAAAACACATTAAGTGTGATATAACTATAATACCATTGAAAACGACGTTAAACTCTAGTCAATCAATCAGGATAAATGATACAGGTAGATAATGTTTGAATATGTTGTAACGTGATATGATACGGGTAATTATTTTAATGTGAGAAAATAACTAAGCTTCGTTGATATAGATTTATTCATTTTAAAATACAATGCGTTACTTTAGCATGTTCAATTGTAATTTAATGTAACAATGTTTTGACATACCATAGGCATGACTTCAGTTATATTGTCTTGTTCAACGCTCTCATTTTGCGCTCTAATTCTAAAATGACCATAGGCATAGCTTTCGACATTATTCAATAAATATCGTTTATCGTCAAATGCAGATAACGATTTATTTTGAATTGTTTCACCATATAACATATGCTTATGACTTGATAGTGAATACATTGTAGACATGTCGCTTGTCTCATTGAAAAGAACGTTTTTATAATGGTTGTGTTTTATATTATTTTTCACAGTCACTTCCTTTTGCACGTTTCTCTTCTTTTTCTTCTCACAAATAACTGTACATTTTAGATCTGAGTCCAATAAATTCACTCAAGATTTTCCCGTTGGCTTCGTCCTTAAATTTCTTGTTGTGGTCACTATAAAGTGGATGATCTATCGGATAGTCAGATGTATCAAACATCTCCAAATCTGCACTCATATCGCGGTATATGTCATCGGTTTCACAGGAGAATCCCAAATACTTTAAATAGCACTTCAGGCCGTAAGAGGGATCAAAAGGAAATAAAGTAAAAACCGCTTTGTTAACCTACGTTCACATATGTGCCTAAGTTAAACAATTAAACACTACCGGAATTCATATTTCTGAAAACATTCTTCTAATAGTGGTTGAAATATTATCATAAAAACATTGTGTAGACGGAAATACTGAAACCGTATGTATGTATTATTATTAGTTTTTAAAGGGTCGCATTACATTAAGTTGTTTACTCGCGTCAGTCTTCTCCCTTGTTTTATTGGAAACCGCGACTGTCAAATGTGCCCCTCTTTAACAATCCCGCTTTTTAAAAACTCGATCACCACCCGTCTCGGAAGGCACAGTTTAACGACGCCATATGATACCGAGGAAATGATACGTCATCGAGGATTATGCTCCCGAGTGTTTACTCAAACCGACTAAATGCTCTTTACCGAGTGTTTGCTCTTTACCGAGTTTTTGCTCATACAGACAATTACTCCCTTTACCGACTAATTTGCTCCTAAATACCGACAATTACTCCCTTTAGTTTGACACTACTACTATTCTCATTGACACTTCCTGCGACAGAAGTCACAAGTTTGGACCATGTCTAGTCTGGAGGTAGCAGCCTCTACCATTACACTTATAGAAATGTGCTATAGTACGCCGGGTACCAGATTAAACCAAGGCATGTGCAATGTTCTTTGGATTAACGTTTCCTTACTACAAACAATCTGCGGCAGGCGTATTGGAAAACATTGGGTATACAACATGAAAACTCTATTAATACTTAAACAAATATATTGAATAGAAAACTCTGAGGCAAAAGGAGAACCTGCTTGTTTTGAGAAATTTCTCATTTTGTCAAACTGTTTTAAAGAATTCGTCTGCAGCAAATGCGTCAAAATGCGTCTACAAGTAGGGAAAGAGGTTAAAACCGCTGCATCGTATACTCGTCTCTTTATGATATTGCAGATAACTAAATATCACCATAAAGTTATTTATTGTACATCGATTGTGACTTTATACCCATTACCCGCGATAAGGGAAAACTCCGAAGGTTGACTCGTATGGCTGCCCTTGACAGTTATCATAAAAAAAATGAAGGTTGGCTTCAATGGCTACCCTTGACAGTTATCATAAAAAAACCGAAGGTCGTCTCAAATGGCTGCCCTTGACAGTTATCATAACAAAAATGAAGGTTGGCTTCAATGGCTACCCGTAACAGTTATCTTAACAAAAACGAAGGTCGGCTCCAATGGCTGCCATTGACAGCTATCATAAAATAAATGAAGGTTGACTTCAATGGCTGCCCTTATCAGTTATCAACAAACACAGAAGGTGGACTCAAAAGAGTGCCCTTGACAGTTATCAGAAAACCCAGAAGGTTTACTCAAATGATTGCCCTTGAGAGTTATAAGATAATACCGAAGGTTGGCTCCAATTGCTGCACTTGACAGTTATCAGAAAACTCCGACGATAGGCTCCAATGGTTGCCCTTGCCTTTAAGCAATCAGAAACTGTTACCTCAATCAACCATGCACCATGTCATCTGTTTAAATCTGGTTGAACGTAATATGTAATAAATATGTGTGCGCGAGACAAATACTACTTACTATACACATATTAACAAGAGCGCCGCAATCGAACTCCAACGCTCGTCTATTGTTTTCTAATTAAAACAAATAGGGCATTACTGAATAATTATGGCGGTTATGAGACTTGGTATAGTTCCCGGGAACATGTGTTCCAAGTTTAATCTGAAAATGTAGAAAGATTTTTGAGTTAAGAGGTAAAAGTTTTGTGACGAGTTTGACGACGCAAAAGTTTATCACAATAGCTCGACTTTCTGTCCCCGAAACACAGAGGAGCTAAATAGTCGGTCAATGCTAAATGCCTCGTCTGAGTCGCATGTATACAAGTATTGGAGCCCTAGCTGTTAGCTATGACAAACAAACATCATTTATCGGCCTTCGGCCTTTACGTCAATTTGCTGTTTTCAGGTGAGACACCTCCATACGAGCTAACTCGCACGAATATGTATTGTTTGCAAAAACCTTAATATTGCCATTGACGCTGAAAGATTTTTGTAATTTTGTTTAAGCCGTGGACCAGGAAATCAAACCTTAGGTATCTGTGATAAATATTGATTAATATCTTTTTTAAAACACGTCCAGCTAATTAATACATGCAAAGCTATTATGAAATGCCTAGAAGTGTTGTCGGACATTGCAGATCAAGAAGAAATCGCGCGTACGCGCAGGGTGATATCCGTTTACACAGATCGCAAAGGACAAATGGTTGGCTTTCCTACAGCACCGGTTAAATCTAAATAAGGTGGTTTGAATTATCACGAAGCAACGATTGGTTTCAGGTAATGTGACCGCCTCTGTGGTGTAGTGGTAGAGCGTTCGCCTCGGGTGCGGGAGGTCGTCCAAGTCATACCATAGACTTTTAAAAAAGGAGTAATGGCTGCCCTCCTTGGCGTTCAGGGTTTCGGGGTTAGCATTACGACTGACTGGCTGGTGTCAGAATACATGTGCCAGTATTATTGGTTACTTATCAAGGAAACGCCGTGATATAACTAAAAAAATTGAAAGCGGCGTAAAACACCAAACAATCAATCAATAAATCAAGTTATGTGTGTATTCAGAACATCTTATCACATTTTGTTTCCTTGTGGTAGTAAACACGGACAATAATATCCTAATCGTCATTACCAATCGGAATTTATCCCGAATGTCAGAGGCAAGCCGAGCTAAAACCCACCTGTTGAAGCTTATAATTAATGACATAACATAGCAGAATGTATGCTTGCAATTGCAATATCTATATTCTTTAACTAATTCTTATTAATATTTCAATGACAAAATAAAGATCATACACGAACGTGACCAAACATCACGAAGGCACACTCTTTATTCTTTGCTTGTCGAAAAGGTCTTAAGATAAGTTTCACCAAAACGTGACTTATTTAGTTTCCGTCTCCCGAAAACGTGTCTCAAAATGTATTCATTAACACGTATTCGATGGAATATGCACGGGATGGGTAATAACTAGTGTTGTTGCTTTACATATAGCTAAGCTTAAGTGCATCTGACTCTTGGAGCGAAAAGGACAATGTGTCATCACTTAAGAAATGCTATTTGCATAACTTTTTGGATTTCATTACCGAGTTTGTCTGGATCTAGAACTTCCCTACAACAACACGATACACTGGCGGTACCTGGAATGACACCTGAGATCTGCTCATTTAGTATCGAGTACATAAAGACGTCATGAAAGTGTACAGGAGATTAAGGTCCTTCTCGCAAATGTCTGGAATTAGGCAAGGGAACCTTTATAAGTTGTTCACAGAATAACATTATCGACATTCCTAGCGGTCTCTCACCAAACATATCGGTTTTGCAGCTGGATTATAATCGGACCTAATGCTGCCTTCTGGAATAGTAGGAATATGATACACTTGGATCTGTCTTACAACAATATCTCTGTCATAATGAATGCTTCCTTCGAGGGGTTAGATCGTCTAGAAGCACTGTTACTTCACAACAAGTTCATTGTAAACATTTACGCTACATTTACTAGGTGTTTTCAACATGGCATGTTGCAGAAGTGTAGAAAGGACGTTCCATTTCCCACAGTGTTTTCAATTCTATTGTATAGTTCATGTATAGTGATTTTAAACTTTCCAAATACAGACGCTTTCGGAGACCTCTGCAGCAGACATAATGGGCACACTCTTCATTTCCCACTGTGTGTTCAACTCTTTTACATAGTTCATTTAAAAGGTATCTTCCTTCTTTTCCCATATTGTTTTCAACTGTAGTTGCAAAGTACCTTGTTGCATGTGAGCGAAAAGGACCTACGTCGAGGTGTGAAACCACTGAGCAATGTTAACCCTTTACAAAATTCGGACGACTTCGGTGACCTCTGCAGCACACATAATGAGCATAATGGGCAAATTCCCGAGTTTCCTCTGTGAAATTCCGCCTACATTTCAAATGTGATTTAAAAGAGGCCTGTTGCAGAAGCGTACAAAGGACGAACTGGGCAACTTCACCAAACATTTCCTCGTTGTTTTCAACGTGGTCTGATGCAGAAGTGTGCAAAATGCATGCTTGACAACTTCTCCTTGCCCGACAGTATTTTCAACTCTATTGCAAAGTTTATTTTATAGAGATGTTTCCTTCATTTCCTCGGTGTTTTCAACGTGATCTGATGCATAAGAGTGACAAGGTCATAATGGGTCACTTCTCTTTTCCCCACAGTGTTTTAAAATCTATTGCATCCTTCTTTGATAGAGATGTTTTCTGCATTTCATCGGTGTTTACAACGTGGTCTAATAAATAAGCGTGAAAATGATGTACCGAGCAACTGCTCCTTTTCCCACAGTGTTTTCAACTATATTGCATAGTTTCTTTATTTAGATGTTTTCAACGAGGTCTGATGCATACTCGTGAAAAGGACATACTGGGCGACTTCTACTTTTCCAACAGTGTTTTAATATTGGATAGTTCATTTGTAAAATGGGATTAAGATGGGTTTACTTTTTTTATTCGTCTTTTATATACGAGACTGTCTGATTGTCTGATAATCAAAACATTGTTTGGTTTCAGCTATATTGACAGCTTAAGAGCCATTTTCAGAACAGCATGTATTTTTTGAAATTGAAAGTTAAATTCACTGCGGGAGAAGGTTGACCTTTGATTGGTCAGGTGCAATTCATTTTCCATAGGCGACCCTTATAGCATTTTGCTATGACTCTTTATCAATAGACCTAGAAACCTATATTTAATCAAAGTTCATTCTTAAAACAACCAAAAAAGTCACATATTGACCTTTCTTTTTTTGTATAAATGACGTCTGTTGCAGAAGCATGGAAAGGACACACTTGGCAATTTCTCCTTTTCCCAAAGTGTTTACAACTCTATTGCATAGTTCATTTATAAAGATTTCCCCTTCATTTGCAAGGTGTTTTCAATGTGAATTGTTGCAGAAGCATAGAAAGGACGTACTAGGCAACTTTTCCTTTTCCCTCAGTGTTTTCCATTTAATTGCATAGTTCATTCATAAAGATTTTCCCTATATTCCCTTGGTGTTTTTCAACGTGGTCTTATGTAGAAGCGTGAACATAATACACCAGGCAACGTCTCCTTCTCTCATAGTCTTTTCAACTATATTGAATAGATCACTTTTAACGTTTGTCCCTACATATATATGCTAGGTGTTTTCAACATTGTCTGTTGTAGAAGCGTGAAAAAGGACATACCGGATAACGTCTGCTTTTCCGACAGTGTTTTCAATTATATTGTATAGTTAAATTTTAGAAATGTTAACCCTTTCCAAACACAGACGCCTTCGGTGACCTCTGCAGCAGACATAATGGGCACATTCTTCATTTCCCACTGTGTTTTCAACTCTATTACATAATTCATTTAAAAGGACTCTTCCTTCTTTCCCATACTGATTTCAAATGTAGTTGCAAAGTTCCTTGTTGCATGAGAGTGAAAAGGACCTACGTCGAGGTGTGAAACCAATTAGCAATGTTAACACTTTCCAAAATTTGGACGCCTTCGTAGACCTCTGCAGCAGACATCATGGGCATAATGGGCAAATTCTCCATTTCTCTCTGTGAAATTTCCTCTACTTTTTAAATGTGAATTAAAAGTGGTCTGTTGCAGAAGCGTAGAAAGGACGAACTGGACAACTTTACCAAACATTTCTTCGTTGTTTTCAACGTTGTCTGTTGCAGAAGCGTAGAAAGGACGTACTGGGTACCTTTACCAAACATTTCCTCGTTGTTTTCAACGTTGTCTGTTGAATAAGCGTAGACAGGAAGTACTGGGCAACTTCACCAAACAGTTCCTTGTTGTTTTCAACGTGGTCTGATGCAGAAGCGTAGAAAGGACGTACTGGGTAACTTCATCAAACATTTCCTTGTTGTTTTCAACGTTGTCTGTTGAATTAGCGTAGACAGGAAGTACTGGGCAACTTCACCAAACATTTCCTTGTTGTTTTCAACGTTGTCTGTTGAATAAGCGTAGACAGGAAGTACTGGGCAACTTCACCAAACATTTCCTTGTTGTTTTCCCCTACTTTTCAAATGTGAATTAAAAGTGGTCTGTTGCAGAAGCGTAGAAAAGACGAACTGGACAACTTTACCAAACATTTCCTTGTTGTTTTCAACGTGGTCTGATGCAGAAGCGTAGAAAGGACGTACTGGGCAACTTCATCAAACATTTCCTTGTTGTTTTCAACGTTGTCTGTTGCAGAAGCGTAGAAAGGACGCACTGGGCAACTTTACCAAACATTTCCTCGTTGTTTTCAACGTTGTCTGTTGAATTAGCGTAGACAGGAAGTACTGGGCAACTTCACCAAACATTTCCTTGTTGTTTTCAACGTGGTCTGATGCAGAAGCGTAGAAAGGACGTACTGGGCAACTTCATCAAACATTTCCTTGTTGTTTTCAACGTGGTCTGATGCAGAAGCGTAGAAAGGAAGTACTGGGCAACTTCACCAAACATTTCCTTGTTGTTTTCAACGTGGTCTGATGCAGAAGCGTAGAAAGGACGTACTGGGCAACTTCACCAAACATTTCCTTGTTGTTTTCAACGTGGTCTGATGCAGAAGCGTAGAAAGGACGTACTGAACAACTTCACCAAACATTTCCTTGTTGTTTTCAACGTGGTCTGATGCAGAAGCGTAGAAAGGACGTACTGGGCAACTTCACCAAACATTTCCTTGTTGTTTTCAACGTGGTCTGATGCAGAAGCGTAGAAAGGACGTACTGGGCAACTTCACCAAACATT
>JASEVX010000485.1:0-35000 GCA_031761405.1 Serripes groenlandicus | reverse complement strand
GTCGTATTTCTGGACGTAAAGCTCCAATTAGCTCTTCAATTTGTATAATTGGAAAAGCTCTGATGTCCCATTCTGTCGGACACGACGGAATTTTAATTATTTGTAAATCTATACAGTTTAACCCATTTGAAATATGAACATTAATGTAATTTGATATGTTGCCATTTGTTTGTTGAACTTTCCTCAAAATCAATGACGCTAAAATCAGATGTATAACTAATATGATCAAAATGAAATGCTCATATTCTAGACTGGTTTTCATATCGTTGAAGAATGTTACATACGGACTTACTGTTGTTGTTGTTATGTATTTAAGTTCCATTGCATTAACAGTTCTTATTAACGTAGTTGCTAAGATCAACATATTGAGTTTCCTATATACTACAAAACTACACAATGTATTTATTATAGTCAATATCACACCACCTATTGATATGATTTTGTATATATGTGAATCATAACTACAGTTTGATCCTTCATCAAACATTGATTCGGCTAAATTTGCATATACATATTCGTTCTTCTTTGCTTTTTCCGCAATATGTTTCAATGAGATTTCTATGCGCCTTGACTTCGCTTGAATTTCTCTTGATTTATGCTCAAACATGCGATACCCTGGTAGCTTTATTCCCTCGGGACTGATTCCCGTCTCATTGCTTATTATTTGGTTTATGATTGTGTTATTGAAAAAGTGTTTTAAATACTGCATGTTAATCGGATTTATGACTTGAACTTCGTGAGTTGAAAGTATTTCGCATCGTGAAAAATGCGAAGCCATAACGTGTGTCGAGGTTCGCAAAGAACATTCACACGGCAATTTAATTAAACAGAATTTACAATCCGACAGGCGTGATATATTTCGGCCTTTACAATCTAAACTTATATTAGTTTGTTGATATGCCAGCATTTTATTGAAACTTAAACTTATCAATTTTGGTTTAATCATTTGATTAACCATTTTATAGTCACACAGTTTATTAACTCTAGTGATATTTTCATAAAAAAACAATTCCAAATAACAGTTCTCTCTGTTTTTGGCGATTGTAGTGCTATATTCATCTCGCACAACATAAAATTCGCCATTGCACGCATCCCCTTAGAAATTTGTTATCTGCTAGTGAAAAGTATAGATCTTCTTTATTTATTATAAAATACCGCGGATTTTCTGTTAAAATACTAGCGTCTGAATCATTACATTTATCATTTAAGGGAATAGGGAATTGAAATATATCATATATCTCGAACTTTCCCATATGTACAATTGGAAAACTTATGCTTATATATATATCGCATTTTCCTGTCGACCATAAATAAACTTTGCATTCTGGTAATAATACGAGGCGTCTTTCGAAAGTAGCTGATACGAATCAAAGTCGGTCAATAAAACATTCGAAATGTTATTTAATACCGTCTGTAAACGTTCTGCCGGAATAATGAAAGACGATAGTTTACCAGAATTTAACATTTGTATGCCTTTTAACAGACTATTAATGTTTGCTCTTGCTTTTGCAATTTTTTCTGTATACCTTAATATTATACTCTCTGTTATCTTATGCATGTGGTCTTCCTTTTCCACTTCCTTTAAAATTTCACTTATCATTTTCTTATCGCTAACCATGAATTCATCGAAATTTTCCAGTTCTTCATTTACGTGTTGTATGAAACTGGAAATATCATTTTCAGATTGACTAAAAACATGCGTAATATTATTTAACGTATTTGTCATAATATTAATATGTCTACGCAACACTCCTAGCTGAGAAGTTGTCGCTACACCGAAAAGTGTTGAACCCAAATCGCCTACGAAACCAAGAATTGCCTATTGAAATGTAGCAATGGAACTATGCCTTCAATTGTTTGAAACATGTGAGAAGTATCCTGATTTAAATGTTTAATGAGGCTGTTAATTTCTACAGATATTGGACAACCTTTCTCTGAGTAGTAATTATATTTACATAATGAAACCTCACTGAACAGTTTATCCTCTTTTGGTATTTTGAATTTCACCGTATGTGTCCATTCATTCACCAGGAATTGAACATTTCTAGCTTGTGAAAATTGAATTCCTTGATTCAATCTTAACCTTTCCTGTTCCTTTGCTGTTACACTGAGCGACAGGAATAGCAGTACTAGGAAAACGGCCATCATTCCTAAAATAAAGATAAAACATGACTTTATTTGAATTGACCCTACATTTTCCTGATTATTCTTTTTGATTTCTGTTTTGATTTATTAATGTAAAAAACCCTAATTAATGCCTCACTAACATCCTTCTCAGGTATCCAAGAACTTTTATAGCGTTTATTTGTCCATTTGATCAGATATAATTTATTGTCGTCTTCCTGTTTTGCCCTTAAAATCATTTTAGCCCGATACCATTTTTTATTTTTAGATATCTCAGGTGTTTTTGTATGGCCTTGATGATTTTCTGTATCCCCTACACGCTTACTGTTTTGATTATTATTTTCTACTCTATGCATTAGTTTAGGTGTACTTTGTGCGTTATTCTGTTTCGTAATATCAAATGTTTGATCGACTCTGTTTTGCTCTAATTGACGGAAATCTCTTGGATCATAGAAACGTTTAAGTCTGTTAACATTTACAGGTGCCTTTATTTCTTTATTAGTTTGTAAGTCTCGTAATACAAAGGTACAATTCGGTAATACTTTTGTAATATAATATTGATTTTCTGAAAATTTTCGGTATAATTTTCTAGATGCCTGTGCTGGAATTTTATTTTGTTTTAATAAAACAATGTCTCCTAAACGAAAACGTCTAACAGCAACTTTTTTATCGTATTGCTTTTTCATAACATTCCGACTATTTTGTATATTGTTTTTCGTAATGTCCCAAATAAGACGTAAACGATTAGTTAACTCTTTGACGTAATATTCTGGTTTAGTCTTAATACCATCATCCTGGCTAATAGTATCTGCTACATGATTCATGTTTTTACCGAATAATATATAATATGGCGCAAATTGTGTAGAATTTGGACATACCGTAGAATTATATGCCAATTGGACCGACGACAATTTACTCGGCCAATCTGTTTCTTTTTCCAATGATGTTCTCAATATTGTGAACAAAGTCCGGTGAATTCTCTCCACTTGACCGTTCGAATTTGGATGGTACGCAGATGTTTGCATTCTTTTAACATTGAAAGCTTGATATAATTTGTCGATTATTTTGCTTAAAAATGTTTGACCTCTATCTGTAACAATCGCTTTCGGAGGTCCAAACAACCAATTACGCGATGGTATAATTGCTCTGCTATTTCTTCCGCTTGCTGTGTTATTAACGGAATAAAAATCACAAATTTTGAAAAAGCACATATAATGCTTAACACATATTTGTATTCATTAGCTGGTTTACCAACAGTGACAATATCCATGTGTAAAATTTCAAAAGGGGCTGACGGTATGTCGATTTGTCTCAGCGGACTAGGCTTATAGGAATAGTCCCTTTTATTTATTTGACATGTTTTACATGATAAAACATATTCTTTTATATTTTGAAACATTTTTGGAAAATAGTAGAATTGTTTTAAAGTCCAATAAGTTTTTTCTGTTCCAAAATGTCCCGTTGCGTCATGGTAGTTATGCAAAACATCATTCCTTAATTGCCTTGACAAAGCTAACTGTTTGAATCGTCTATTTTCCTTTGATGTTTTCTTAGCCCTTGATTCATAAAAATGATATAATACATTATCTATGATTTCATACTGTGAGCTAGAATAAGGAATAGTACGCGCTCGCTCCGAATTTTCAGGTAAAATGCCGTTATCTAAATATAGAAATATATCTTTGAAATCATCGCAATTCTTCTGCAAATTGCCAATGTCTATTAATTTATCGTTAGACAAACAAGAATTGTTGTCCATTAGACCAGACTGTGAACACATCTGGTCCGGGTTATCTATAATCGATTCGGCAGACGAGGCTCTGTTTGCAATCGGTATATCTGTATTATTGGTCTGAGCACGTGTCATTACACTTACCTGTTTATCAGTGAATAGGTACCTACAGTCCTGTATAATTGTGTCTAAATCTTCATTTTTATATCCTACTTAAATAGTCAACTGGGTTTGTTTTGCCTTTATGATAAATAATTTCATAATCAAAATTTTCCAATTCAATCGACCAACGATATAAGCGATTATTAGTATGTTTTGTGGTATGAAGGAAGGTTAACGCTTTATTATCTGTAAATATCTTGACTGGAACATTACTTAAATAAAGCTTACATTTGCGCAAAGCGAAAATTATTGCTAACAATTCCAATTCCGAACTCGAATAACGGGATTCCGTGTTATTCAAGCTACGGCCCCCATACTCTATAACAGAAATGGAAGTTTTATTTCCGTCATTGTATTGACATAAAATATATGCCACGGCTAATGAACTTGCATCTGTGTAAAGTAAAAACGGTTTGTTAAATTCAGGTAGCTTTAGTATTGGTTTTGAAATTAAAGCCTCTTTAAGTTGGTTAAAACTGTCTTGATGTTTGTTTGTGCATTTATATACTGAGTCATTACGTAACAATGTATTTAAGGGTGCTGTTATCATTGAATAATTTTTGATAAATCTACGCAAAAACGTTGTCATTCCTAAGAAACTCTTTAAACTTTTTTGGTTATTAGGAATTGGTGTTTTACGGATAATTTCAAGTTTGTTTGGATCTATTTGTAGTGTATCTTTTTCAAAAACCATGCCTAAAAATGAAATCTTTCTTTGCGCAAATTCGCATTTTGACAGTTGTAGTCTTAAATTTGCTGATTCTAAGATTTGTAATACCTCTTTTATATGTATAATATGTTCTTGTATAGAATTTGAAAATATTAAAATATCGTCCATGTAACAAATCGTTGATTTATATAAAACCTTTCTTAGTGTTTTATGAATAAATAACGACTAATACTATGGACTGTTTAAATAGCCGAATGGTAAAACATTATATTCATATGACTCCCCAGTAGACAGTGTAAAGGCTGTAAATGGTTTAGATTCCTCCGTTAATGGTAAAGTTAGAAAAGCTGACTTTATATCCAATTTACTAAAAAATGTAGGACGTTTTTCAGCAATTAAATCTTTAATTTGATCCAAAGTTAAAAGCTGAAAGAACATACGTTTTGGAATTTTGCTTAAATATCTTAAATCTAAACACAGACGATACTTCTGTTTCGCATTAGGCTGTAAACATTTCTTTTTAACAAATATCACTGGGCTTGAAAATATGGAATTCGATGGTCTAATAATATCTGCAGTTAACAACTTTTGAATCTCCTTTTCTTGAATGGGACGTAAATTAGGATTTAGTTGATACGTTCGACATCTTATAGGTAGTGCGTTTGGTTTTAATTCAATCGAACAATCAAAATCGTTTACCCGACCAAGATCATTACTGTCTTTACTGAAAACATCTTTAAATTGTTCTAATAGATCTAGAAGTGGAGCATGTGATGAAAATTCATTTGATATATTAAATAACGGAGATTTGGAGGTTGCATTAGCGGATCCAGAATTGCTTTCTAGCGCATTCACCTCATATTTTGTTGGCGTATAAAAATCTTCTTTTAAAATTTCAATTGAAGCTATTAATTTATCTTTAGAAATTGTAGAGTAATGATTCGTATCATTACATAATGGAATTAGAATGATTTGTTTATTTTGGTTGGGGCAATACAGATCAACTAACTGTATATTGTCAGACATAATAATCAAATTATTGTGTAATAACTTTTTATCAATAACCACTGGAATTTTCTTTATAGTATTAGGTGCTAGCCTAATAGACTTATTTGTTTGCAAACCAAATGAAAGTTGAGGCTGAATATTTGCAATAGTACAATTTCCTATTGCAAGTGTATTGTTTTTAAAATTCAATAATGCTTTGTATTTATTGAAAAAATCTATACCCAAAATAACACGTTTTACTAAATTTTCTATAATATAAAATGTATGAACAAACGTCTTATTTCCTATTGTTATTGGAATTTTCATAAAACCTAAAGTTTCCTGTGGTAAAGAATTGACTGCCGTCTTAAATCGCAAAGTTGACGGTTGAAGTATTTGATTTGCTAAATTAGTGGTTTGCCAAAATTGTTTTTGCATACAACAAATTGAACTTCCACTATCTAAAAGAGCGTCTGTTACCTTGTTGTCTGCAACGCTAATTGAAACTCAATTTTCTGAAATCTTTGTAAAACAGCTTATTGCATGTATTTCACGTCGTTTTCGAGATTTAATGGGAGGTTGTTTAAACATAGCTGAAGAAGATTTTGTGTTGGATGCATCCCGTCATTTGTGTATATTATAACACATTGATCTAAAATGGCCCACTTTGAAACAATGATGACATTTTCTATTATAAGCAGGGCACATTTTGCCAAATCTACACCTGTCATTGCCGCATTTTTGACACACGTTTGTTTGTCTAGAGATCAATTCGGGATTCTGAGTGTATTGCTTAATGACCTTCGGCTGTTGATACGCAAAATCAGCATAATGTGTATTCGGCATATAATTCTCTTGATTGCCTAATCTAGAGTAATCACCTTGCCGATAACCCATTTGTTTATCATCGTAGACTGGACTTTGGACAGCATTTATTTGTTTAATCTGCAGTTCCTTTTTCAAATCTTTTATTTCTTCCAGCATGTTTTCAAACTTTGTTTCTAATGAGTTTATAGACATAACATGCGTTGCTTCACATAATTTTACAAATCTAGACAATTCCGGTAAACTCTGCGGTTCTTTTAATAAAACCTGTTTTCTAAGTTCATCGCTCAACCCATTTATTATCAATGAAATAAGAATTCTTTTATCCAATTTTAAGTCTGTGGCTATTTTCAAAGCTCGAGACAAATATGCATCACTACTTTCACCGGGTTTTTGTTTAATAGAGATAAAATTGTAGTCTAGATTTTTTGTTTGAAAACGGTTTGATAATGCATGGATTAACTGCGTGAAATCTGGGTAAATTATCATAATATGTTTGAGCTGTTTCACTCAAATAAAAATGAATTACGTCAGACTTCTGTAGTTCAGGAATATTATGCAATGCGCAGAACTTATTGAATTTGGTTAAAAAGGCTGAAAAGCTTTCAAAATCATTGCCACAAAATGGTTTTAATTTGATGATACTAGAATGCATACTACCGTTTAGTGCTGAAACTCTTTTCATCGGTGTTGTCGGTACACGCTCTGATTCCAGTTGATTGATATTATCCACGTTCTTATAGTGTGTAAGTCTATCTGATTCACTTTTGATACTTGAATTTGTTAATATCTGTCCTCCTTTTGGTCGATTCTGGTCAGAATTGTAAGAGTTGAGAGTGTTGATATGTCTGTAATTGGTTAGTTGCTCGTTCTTAATAATCGGTTTTGCAGGAAAACCCGAATTCTTACTTTGGGAAGTTTCCTGGACGTCCAAACGCGGATATAGTGATTGTCTGTAGATATCCCTGCTCTGTATTGGTGCTTCCAAATTCCTGCTGCCTATCGTAGGTTCCAAATTTTCTGTCTGAAAAAGTTGATTGTCGATGTGACGCTTATCATCGTAGTCTGGCGGACCGGCCTCTGCAATCGTCGTCTGTGGCGATTGAATGTTCAAATCACGGAACGATGTTTCCTCGTCTTGTTCGAAGCCTGGCGTGACATGTAAAGGATCGTCTCCTTGTTGTATTTGTGAATAAAACTGTTTTCGTAGATCTGCTGTTTTTCGACGGGTAGTGGTAAATATGTCCTGTAATCTCCTTGTTGCACGGGCAAGTGGTGTTGGATGGTCAAGCAATGCAGTTTGGGCAAGTGGCGTATTCGACTGTTCTGTTTTGTCTCCAGTACTTCGTAAGTTATAAGAAGACATCATCAAAGTTCTTTTTGTCCATTGTTAAAATAGGGAATTTTCAACGGATTCTCCACTAGTTGTAACGGATTCACAACTAGTTGTTCCGGATTCTCTACCAGTTGTAACAGATCGAGTTCCCACTTGTTGCGACAGGATACTTTTGCATTACACTAGATATAGTGTGTGCATATACCCGATATATTGTTACACATTGTAACAAACGTAGCACAGATATTATAGTTCATTATCAGTCACCGGGATCGGTATATATTCAATATAAATGTATATTATAAAATAACATAAACACAATACCTTGGCTCCTTCATCTTTATTCCTTCCAAGTTCACATATAACCACATATTAAACAAGTTCACAAAGTTACTAAATTATAAATAAGAGATTAACTTTTTAACATCGTAAATGCTTTGATCGAAGGCGATCGATACAAAATGACTGACCGACGGACGTTAATTCACGTTATACAAATATCCAGTCCTGGTGCGCGCTTTGAATCCATCTTATATAGTGATCTGAATCAGATCGTAGCACCATATTTGTAATCATGTAACTAACCCATGTAGCCTCAAAATCTATCTAGCTCAGCATATATATCCCTAGTACATGTAATGTAAATGAGGCCGGGTTAACGGTTTAGTTCAATACGAGTTCAACATGTTTACCGGTAACTGACCTTATACCTGTATCGTAGGGTCATCTAAAAATTGAGTCTTACACTGCCCCTAATTACAACTTTTTGTTACCAAACACTGACTTTTCCATGATGTATTTACGGTAATGTCACGTAATTGTCGACTAACTTGTACTAAGATAAACAAGTTAATGTCGTATTGAAAGCAATACAAAAGTCCCCTACCGGACGAAGACAGCACATTGTGTATTGTATGTGCATTTGTTGACAAAAACAGCAATGCACTGCATACATTTTGGATACAGTCCTATCAAGCATTTCTCATTTCGACCTTTGACCTGTAAGTGTGACCTGGATCTTCCAGTTACAGGCCTGTGTCTTGTGTGCAACACGTCATCTCATCATGGTCAAAATGTGTGCCCAGTAACTTGGGAATCCTATGATGCATGGTTGAGATGCGGGCCGGACAAGGTACAGTCCTATCAAACAGTTCTCATTTTGACCTTTGACCATGTGGGTCCTAACTGGGCAAATCCATGGATATGCAGGACTTTTTTTATGAAAGAACATTCCTAAAATTACATTTCAAGATCAGCTTCTATCACCTTTCAATGTTTTTTGTATTTTATAATGTAGAAGCATGACTACTTCTCAATAAAGGTCCATCGTGGCAAACCCTTGTAATATCGGTCCCACATGGATCCCACATGGGTAACCAACGCATGTATATACATGTATACAAACTAAATATCTAAAATTAATTGACAAAACATTCCTAATATTACACAAATACATGTAGATCAGCCTTTATCATCTTTCAATGAATATTGCATTTTATTTATACTGTTAAACAAGGACGCTTTCTTCATATATGTCCCATACGTGTCCTACATGGGTCCCACAAGCATAATCGATACAGGACTTTCAGTGTGAAGGCTTCGTAGTTATGAAAGAATATTCCTGAAATGACTAAAAAAATACCAGCTTTTAAAATCTTTCAATGTTTTACCGTATTTTATATAGTTTAAGAAGAAAGCTATATGATAAAAGGACCAGTTTTTATGTTTTCAATGTTTATTTTTTTCTCATACATTTAACTTACATATTTGTGAAAATTAACTTGGGTCCCACATCGGTCACCAGTACAGGGCTTGCCCAGTTACAGCCCATATGGGTCCCACTTGTGCTTGCTTGCTGGGTAAATGTGACCTTGATATTTGAGGTCGAGGCCTGGGTCTTGTGCAAGACACGCCACCTTATGATGGAGAACATGTGTGCCTAGTAACTTGGGCATCATATGATGCATGATTGAGATGCAGACCTGACAATGTACAGTCCTATCAAACAGTACTCATTTTGACCTTTAAGTGTGACCTTGACATTTGAGGTACAGGCCTGGGTCTTGAAATCGACACACTGCCTCATCATAGTGAACGTTTGTGCCAAGTTTCATGAAAGTCCTATGATGCATAGTTGAGATGCGGGTCGGACAAGGTACAGTCCTATCAAACAATACTCATTTTGACCTTTGACCTCTATGTGTGACCTTAACATTTGAGGTGAATATGTATGCCAAGTAACTTGGGAATCCTATGATGCATGGTTGAGATGTGTGCCGGACAAGGTACAGTCCTATCAAACAGTATTTATATTTGACCTTTGATCTTTAAGTGTGACATTGACATTTGAGGTACAAGCCTGAGTCTTGTGCGCGACACGCCGCCTTATCAGGGTGAACGTTTGTGCAAAGTTTCTTTGAAATCCTATGATGCATGGTTGAAATACTGGCCGTACAAGGTACAGTCCTATAAGACAGTATTCATTTTGACCTTTGACCTCTAAATGTGACCTTGACATTTGCGGTACAGGCATGGGTCTTGTGTGCGACACGCCGCCTCATCATGGTGAACGTTTGTGCCAAGTTTCTTTGAAATCCTATGATGCATGGTTAATATGCGGGCCGGACAAGGTTATGTGGGACTGTCAGGTAGACAGACAGACAGACGGACAGACGGACAGACAGACATACAGACGAAATCGACCAAACCTATAGTCCCCAAACCGATCCTCGGTAGGGGACTAATAAGCGTATGATATACTTCGGAGACCTCTGCAGCAGACACAATGGGCATAATTGGAAAATTCTCCATTCCCTCTGTGAAATTGCCCCTACATTTCAAATGTGCTTTAAGAATGGCTCGTTGCAAAGCGTAGAAAGGACTGTTTTAAACTATATTGCATCGTACTTTGATATAGATGTTTCTTGCATTTCCTCGCTGTTTACAACGTGGTCTGAACATATTCATTGTGCGATATCATCAAGTCGAAGAACAATGCTTGTGATCACCGGGGTTTCTGCAGAGCAATTGGTGCAAATACGAGACGAACATCGCTAACATTGCAGCAATTAACAGGGACAGGGAAGTATTGTGTGTTATAATGAAAAAAACCAGTTAATAAATCGGACATGACGCTTGAACTGGTGGATATCATAGCAATTAACACCTATCTGATCGTTCCACCAGAGAGGGAATTATTTGCATGCTTCTGGGACTCGATTGAAGCTTCTGTCAAACGAAATTGACTTTGATCATCACGGTATCAAACATCATAAAGTACATGTATGTATTCACTATAACACTGGAATAATGGGTTTAGCTAAATGAAGGAAATATGTTACCTTTTCACAGTTGTGGTTAGAGGATACGTAGCCATGTCATGTTTTGACTAATTTTGTTTGAAGTGCATCGGGTAATGTTTGGCATGTTTAGAGATACTACTTACGATGAGCAGTGATATATACAAATGTTTTTTTGCAGTTACTAATATTTCAAAGCGAGTCCAATTAAACCCATCTTTTAGAGGTTTTTCAACTTGGATTAGTGTAAATTCTAAATATATTCATATATCAAAAACAGATACTAAAGTAAACATGCCTTTATTTGATAATTTTTATATTTTGACTTATCAGACATCCCTCATCATAAAGAGTGACTTCTGCTATGATAATTTTAAGAAATTTATTGACTCAGAGAAACAAAATTTCAAAATCCAAAATTTATATTTATTTAATTAATTGCTGGTTATTTGTTGCATCACAGCTACCAGACAATTAAACATGTCTAAGCCATTTAAAAATATAGACTCCATCAATGATAATTATATTTTCGTGGCAAATGAATGACTTCCGAAAATAGAGACAGAGACAATATTTTTAATTGACGTAAACTGTACAGTTTCTTGTCATTTTGACAATATATAAACAAATTACAATTAACACTCACATAATAAAAGAATATATACACAATTTACAATTAACACACACATAGAAAAGAAAGAAAGAAAGAAAAATACATACTGATACTCTTAATCGAGATTGACTAATCTTATATTTTGTAATGAGCTAGTAATTGACTGGGAATAGTAATCTTATCATTTTCCGTAGTTACAGCACTGATATTTTGACTTTTCATCGTAGTTTATTTACATCATTGTACTAATATATAATTCAATTGTTTCCAAAGTCCAAGTAGTATTTACTGTTATTGAGTCAGGAGAAATACAAAAAAAAAAAAAAAAAAATACACACTTAATCACAAAACTTATCTACAGAATATACATGGCTTCATGTATTTATATACATACATATACATATACACTTACACATAAATACACACATACATATAAATAAACATATATACTCACATATACATGCACCTACACATACACGTACACATACATATACATCAAAGAATACAAATATGAAAAGTTTTATGTTGTGACTCACAATCAACTTTTCGTTTTAGAGCAAAACGTAACTAACGTCCGTTGCATAAATACACCCCTTTTTTAAACAAGAGGGACATGATGGCCCTGGATCGCTCACCTGATTTTTTTTTTCATTTTAGTTATATATAGTTTCCGACCAATCAACTTGTCTTTTGGAGGAGAGGTTTTTTAAGTTTTCACTATAGCTATATAAGGCAAAATAGCCCCACCCCCCTGGCGGCCATGTTTTTCGACCAATCAACATGGATTGAAGAAATCTGATAGAGGGTCATCCAAGGAACATTTCTACAAAATTATTTGAAAATCTGCCAACCAGTTTGGGAGAAGAAGAATGTTGAAGTTTTTTTTTTATTTCGTTGCCATGGAAACCAGAATTCTACATGGATCCCAAACATTTAAAGGTAATCTTGTGAGGTCATTGAGAGGATGCTTTCTGTGAAGTTTCATCCCAATTGACACACTGGTTACTGAGAAGAAGAAGTTGACGCACGATCGACGACGGACGACGGACGACGCACGACGGACGACGCACGACGGACGCCGTACAAAAGGCGATCACAATAACTCACCTTGAGCAAAGCTCAGGTGAGCTAAAAAGGGAGGTAATTACGCATAAACGTGATTTGTCACAAAATGCTAAATAAAGTTGCTTTGCCTGGAGCATCATTATATACAATGTTTGTTTAATAATTGAAAATATATCTTATTTAACCTATTATTTGACTTAATTTCTTTCTACTGACCCAAGTTAAAAATAATGTTTTGAGACACAATACACATACTGTGTATTTATGCAAACAATGCGAGTGTATGCGAGTGAATGTCCACCGGCTTCGTTTTGGTATCTGAACTGTTAATATAGAGCTGTTGCAGAATTACAAAGGATCGTTTTTTGATGCTGCAATACACAATTTTCATTACTTTTCAATTACAATACTTTTTTTTAACAGGGAGTTGTCATATTTTTGACAATATGTTTTGTAAGTCGTCTGCTGCATTGTTGTATGTAGAACATTGTTAACCAATGATTTGTAATTTAAAAGGCGTGATATTACTTAAACAAAAACCACAGAGCAGAGTAAGAAACCAACCTAACAAAACACATGGAAGGAAGAACGCTGTTTTTGGTACTGAATGACTCATTGAACAAAATGTTATAAACAAGGGGTTAACAAGGCGTATATAAAGCAACTTAAATAAGTTGTCTAAATGTCTAAAAAGCTTGATGGAATGTAATAACAGTTTTGATTTAATATCACTAATGTTACATATATCAGACAGACGTGATAGTTTTGTTTGTTTGCTTAAATGGTGTTTAACAGCGCTATCAACAGTATTACAATTATATTGCGGCATACTTTACCTGTACTCCCCGTATGTGTTGTCCTAACGTCGATGCATCAGTCGTAATGATATACCCGCAATCAGGAGCGCCGAGGTTCATATTTAATGAATATGGCCGTGAAATTATATTTGGTTTATTAGTCGCCGGGCAGAAGCCCGAGACTCCTATTTTTAATAGGTTTTCGGAAATGACATGGGAGGGGGGATTATTATTAGAAAGAAACACATTTAGATGTCTTGAACATATTACAATTGTGTTTGTTTAAAAACACTAAGTAGTGACACATCTAAAATGAAATAAATATTCCGATGATTTAGGTATTTTCAGTTTCTTTATTTTGACTCGCATTTATGTGTTTTTGTTTTATTTACGAAGACAAAACAGTCCCTATTAGCTAGACTGATATACTTTATTTTACACTATATACTACATGTAATCAAAAGGCGATAACTACAAACCTTTACGTCGCACAGTCTAATTTGTTTACATACGCGCACCTGCTTGCAGCAGACTGAACATTATGTGTAAATATCGAGATGAACATGACGTCGAATATTCTCCTTTTAATGGCAATTTCAACTTACTGAATGTTATTTTCATGTTCAAAGAGAGGTCTTGATTTGTGAAGAAGGCATTTATAATGTCTATCCATGTATATCTAAAATATGAACTGTTTCTAAGCTAAGACTGTTGATAGCGTGACTCGCGAATACAAACTGCGTAGATCAATCTCCTTTGCAGAGAGCCGCTCTTTACACTCACTTAAAAATAGTAAATCATAGGTGACTTAAAATGTTTATTTGGTTCGAAACAAATGAAGAAAAGAACAAACCGAGATAAAACTGATTTTAATAGAAAAAATAATTTTGACGAACACTCTCTGCCTATAAAGAGAGTTTCAAGAACGACACCTCTGCGAATAGGAAATAACCGGGTCTTTCGTACAAAATTATTTCGTCCTTGACAATTTTAAATGTGTCATTTAAATCCCTAAAGGCATATTGCTTCCGATCTGCATATTGTTATGCATCATTGACACAAGGGCGCTCATTATAAAATAATGATAAAACATGAGTAGTTTGTTATTTTCATTATAAAAAAGGAAGGAAAGAATTAAAATAAATTAACATGTTGTAGGGCTCAGTTTATGTTCGAAATTAAGTTTAAATTATACAACAATTTCATTGAGATTTAACTGTTTAGTTGATATTATATTTCGAAGGTGGTCTAATTTATAAATATTGGACTACATTTCAACATTTGTTAAAGTATGATATAATTAGGATGCCAAGCTAATATCATTTTGAGAAAAAGAGAAAACTCATGTCTTCAGCGATTTAACCCTTATCTCATTGTTTTAAAAGTAGATTGCTGCAAAGGTGTTCACTGTTGACTTTAATAGAGGAAAGGTAAAATGATGTGCTATTGCATACAAATCCTAAATTGTCTGTTTTGTGGTTTTATTGAAAAATAATAAAATTCAAATATTCTGACAAACATCTTGAAAAGTGTATGTGGAATTCACAAATCTTATAATTATTCCTTAATGAAAGCACTGTATACATACTAAGACTAATGATTGGTAAGATTACTCATTTCCATTACTGTTTATGATCAATAAGTAGTTGGTTGTGTGTATGGTCAACCTACTTTGGAATGGAGATTGATCATAAACAATGAAAGGTTTCAATTATCATTCACTTAGTTGACAAAACAATGCAAGTTATGATACATTTTCACTTGACCCCACCCCTGATGTTCCAATATGCCCCTCAGTTGATAACTGTTTATTCAACTACTATAATGGTAGTGTTATACATAACTGCACTATGGATATCCGGCGACATTGATGCGTTGCATCAACTTTCTCTTGTATATTTATTTAATGTTTGTCCATGCTTTACTTGTTGAACTTACACACAAGTCGGATAGTGTAATGCTGTTTAAAGATATATTTTTTTCCTCAAATTTTGAAAGAATGAAAAAAAAAGGAATATTATGCATATTACAAACTTAACGTTATGTTGAATTATCTGACATAAAATTAAAAGTGTCTGTGTACAGTCGTGTGTTCTATATAAAAACTATCATTGTGTTTGAACTAATGATGTGTAATAAAATATGTTGAACTCCGTATCGGTGATATTTCTATGTACCATTGTGATAAGCTGTATCGTAAATTGAACTTCCATCGGCTGTCTGATGGACTTTACCAATATTCCCATATGTTTCAGCATGCTGATTTGTATCGTTGGAAGATGTACTATAGACATTGTTGTTCGAGGATAATAGTCCATGGTTCTGTCTAGAACCGTTAAGCCCAGCTGTAGTATTGTATGTATTATCTTGTATAGAGCAAGATGAATATGTACTTGAGTCTACATGTGAACCTTTGTCCTTGTTATATTGTCCACAAATTTCAATTATACACGGATTCTGCACCTTCAAATCCAAGTGAGTTGTAAATATTAGAACCTTTTTCGTATTCTTTAATGTTTCTTGTTGAATCGTACTCCGATTCTTCAATTGGAATCGAAGCTGCATTATGAGTGTTTTTAGATCTTGTCTCCTTTCGACTCGCACTATAAACGTTTCCGTTTTCGCCGTGTTGTTCAGTAGTGTACACATCATCCACACCGTTTATACCACTTGGGGCATCGCATGCTTCATAGTTCTCATCAGCAATATCTACAGCGTTCGCTCTATCGTTGGCTCTAGCGTTGGCTCTATCGTTTACACTACCATTAGTCTCGGATGGATTCCTACCGCTTGTTGTTGATGAAAGGTTTTCATTCACGTATCGAACTGTAATATTCTTTTCATCGGTTTTTCGTCTTCTATATGAAAGAATATTATTTATAGACAAACGTGAAGTAAATTATTACGATAAATGTTTATGACCCTCGTCAAACTTTTGTTTGTGGTCTTAATGTACCTATGTACAGTGGATATTTAGGCGATACTGTGCATCCGCACGGTCTCACCAGAGTCTGCAGCCTCCGCATATATGTAATATATATACCTAAATGCATGTTCTGCATGTTATATTACCACACACGACCATGCATATTAGCTTAGAAACCTCAGGAAAGATCAGGCTTGTTACTTTACATTCGTTATAACCCTTGCGTTGATAGATACAAACAAAATGTTCTAAAACAGGCGATACTCAAATATCATCGATGAAATTCTAAATCTCAGCAATTTCTTCTTTTCCTTCTTTTTTGGTTTTCAACACTTAATAACAACTTTACAGTTTTGTTATAATTGTTATAATTGTTTAATTATCATTATGCATTTCAAGCCTGACGTATTTGGAATATCGATATAAGACAATGTATTGTGTTATGCTAAAGTTACAGTTACTCCCTGCCAACGTATGATATCAACGATGTATTAGATTTAAAACGTATTGTTTAAATGCAAGAAAGAACAACCACCTACCTGTAGATAAATGTCATCACGTAGGCAAAACAAAATTTAAGTACATATATATATTATTATAAAACCTAAAACTGAACGATTAGATGTTGTATTGTCTTTTACTATCATTAAATTTTCTTTCTGTTTTTTCGCCAAAATGTAATGATTTATTTTCTTTCCATTGCAATTATTATTAAATTGAATTGAATTAGTCTCGTGTTCAAAAAGAAGAAGACGAAAGCTTAATGTTCAAATGTATTGCAAGGCTACATCGTCAGAGACGACGACGAATAATAAGAAGAAGTAAAAGAAGAAAACGAGGAAGAAAGTAAACGAATAAAAAAAAAGAGGAAGAAAGAAAAGAAGGAAAATAATAAGAAGATGCTATCGTGATGCTATAAGAGATACATAAATTTCTCACCGTCGTGTGCAATAACAAAATAAACCAATTCCAATAAAAATACAGCAAACCGCAATACTTGTAGCAACAACTATCACAATAGAATCACCGTCCTGACCTAAATACAAATGGAAGTATACACGTTTAAGTTCAAGTTTATTTATTCGGCATATAAATATATTTTACATCGCCGCAAACACATTTATATGACAGTTCAACAAATAAACATATTTACTTTGACGAGAAAATCACATACATTTTCATTAGTCTAGAGCATTACACAAACAATTTAAATATACTACAAAAGCCAACAATTTAACATACACAACAAATGAGAATCCTGCTGTATTGCATTAAGTCTAATTGTTTTGTTATGTTCGATCATTTGTTCAATTTTATCATACGGGACTCGTACAATTGACTCTCCTTGGGTTAGATTCATAGTATAAGTTTATACCATATGATATTTATATTGTCGTCAAACTCTTTTTTTATATTTATAGATATATAATCATTCTTTATCTACTATTTAACATTTTCCCACATAAAGCAAATCTACTTACTATGAGCAATTTCTCCTTTTGCCACAACGTTTATAAAAAGTAATTATGCCTGTCACCTATTTCTATTATGCTGCAGAGTCATTTTAAAAAATATTCTATCAGAAAATGAAAAAGTGTTCATTATTATAAAAACATTTATTTTTTCTGATACCTTTATGCTCTTTTGATGTGTTGTTGTCGTATGCATTGGCTGATGTGATAATTGTACTGCCCGCAAACGGCGATCTTGTAACATTGACAGACACCTCTGTAGTTTGATCTAATGATCGAAAAAAAACACACAAAACAAACCACGTGATTGGTGTTATTATTAACTGTTACTATTCATTGATTAATAGGTCTTTAATTTTTAACTCGTACAATTAATTTCTTCGAGGAATTATATGTTTTTAACACTGTACTGATTGTTGAGTGTCGACAAACTTAATGCGACAATGTGACCTGTTGCTGTTGTAACATCGAAACGCTCTTTTATGTTTATTATACTAATCTAAGAGATACTACAAGCTATGTAGCCCTTTCCCACATACAACAAATCTGCAACAGACTCTGAAAAAACTATATTCAAAACATTGGAAACTCTTAATGAATGTGTATTTATTAAAAAGATGGGAAAACATTGTGGCAAAACGAGAAATCACTCATCATGAGCAATTTCTCCTTTTTGCCATAAACGCTTTAAAAAGTGACCTGCTGCAGTTCAGAATACCAATTGTATCATTTAAACCAATACGATCGGTCTGAAGTTTTCCTGTTATTTTGGAATTAGTAATTTGTCTTTAACGCAATGCAACATATCTCCGGTGAAGAGATATATTTGTATTAATGTATTCCATCTGTATGTGAATTTATTTATTGTCATGCACCGAGGTCAAAATTTAGTTGTAAGCAATATATAACAAACGTAAAACATACACTAAAACGTGCCAAGTAAAAACTATAGTTTGTTTATATATTTAGAGTCGACTGTTTGAAACTATCGAGGAAATTGTAAAAAATTGAAGTCTGAAAGTTTTATTTTGGCACCACATTAAAGATAGTGTATGACCATGACAATTGACTGTTCTGCTTAATTTCACCATCTTCTAATTTGCTGAGGATTTGATGTATCGTCTTTAAGAAAAACTAATAAGTGTTCTGTGTTATAAGTGCATTTGTTTTGTCAGATACCTTTATTTTCTTTGGATGTTCTGTTGTCTGCTGATGAGATAGTTGTACTGTCCCCAAACGGCCTTCTTGTAACATTGATAGGCACTTCTGTAGTTTCCTCTAAATCATCGAGGAATGAAAAATCAACGAGATAGGTTTTATTATTAACTGTAACTATTCATTACCTAACAGGTCATTTTGAACTCATACAATTAATTGCTTCGATGAATGATATGTTTAAAACACTGTACTGATTGTAGAGTCTCGACAAACATAATGCGGCAATGAGAGCTATTACAGTTGTACTGTGAAGTTCTGTTTCATGTATACATACTAATTGAAAATATACTATAAACTATATAGTTATAATAATTCAATAACGAGATAGGATTGGATATCTGAGGGCCAGGTTTTCCTCTTGTGTTGTCTTCTTGCCAAAAAGTACAATCCGTCCTCAACAAAGTACACACTTTTATTTGCATGATGCTTATGGCTACAGATTGGTGGGTAATTAAACTTAAATGCCGAGACGCAACCCTGTGCTGTTTTCGAAATGGCAAGAAAAGCCCAAAGTATCCAATAATTTGTCAAAGCTTCAAAGAAATGATACTTCAAGAAACGTGACTGAATCTTGCCATAGGAAAACAGAGCTTAAAACTTTTGCCATCGGAGAAGATCCGTCATGATTTGTATTATTCACAATTAAATAAGTTGTCCACTAAACAATATTATAGTACGGAGTTAGAGCGCAAGTCACAGTTGTAGAACAATAAAGACTGCTCTTGATTCATAACGTTAGCACATTTTCAAATCACTCCAACGTCGATCACATTATATAAAAGGGTTACCTTCGAAACAAGTCCTAGTGAAAGTATCCGTGTCGTTTACTGTACCATCTGAAAAGAATTGCAACTTCGTTACTGTGGAACATTAATAGAGTATGCGCTATATTGTTATTTTTAACAAAAAGTAAGAAATACCATTCAAAGAGGCGATCTCAGATTAAAATACGAGCATTGACTACTACAGCAAAGTTTATGTCTGGTTTTAATGATTCGGTGTAGTGGGGACCGTGCTATTGTTTCTCAAGTGTCTTTTACATTTTACACACGGTGTTTATTGTTATTGAATCCTCGAATATTTATGAAATATTGGCAATATCACGTTTTTTATATTCAATGTTTTCTAGTTATAGTTTCAGCATGAATCACTAAATGCATTTTATAGTATGCAGCACTTATATTATTTACGTTGCCGTTTACTTATTTCAGGAATATAATTGTAAATAAAGATAATGATATAAAAACGAAATGAAAACAAAATTAATATACAACTTACCAAAAACACAAACAGATTCCAAGTATTCTTCACAGTTATTATAATTGTAGCGTTTCACTTCTTCGACGTTTGTTCCACAAGTTTTAATATTGTTGTCGTCTATGGTAATTGTTCCTAAAACAATATAGATGAATTTAGACACCGGAATTGGGTGTAAATCCTTTCAATAACAACAGTAAACGGAACAACATTTACTCAGAATTCAACGGAACGTGGATAATCTAGTTCACATTTCTTATTATTACTAAGCGCCTAAAATGACCTTTAATGTCAACGGACCTTCAAACACTATTTATTACTTTTTATTAATATACGGGTTGTTAAATATACTTCAATTATAAATATAATGTTTATGTCAGTTTGTATACATACAAAATCAAAAACTATTTAATGTTGAAATTTGACTTTTTACAATTGTTTTATAAACTAAATTTGTAGTATTCATGATATCCTTTCATGTTGACATAGATTTATTTTCAAGTTTCATAAATTCATATATTTAATATCATCATTTGAGTCAAAGTAATTGTCTTGAATAGGAAACTGCTATTCATGACGCATTTTTACCCATTTAAGCACGAGCATTTTCGACTTTTGCTTCAATGCTTATAATTCTTTATTAATATAGACTTTCTATAATGTTTGTCTAGATGTTTTCAAAGCCGTCTGCTGCAGCTGTATTGTATGTGGGCAATGGTTAGAAATAAGAATATATATGGTAGTTGAATGGGTTATTCGATTCTTTCTTTTAACACAATGCAAAATGTCTTATCATTTCCTTTACCTAATTTAGCCCCGTCTATAAACAAAATGTAAAAGTTTGATTAAACGAACAGTACAGAATCAGATAAAGTTTACAAACGATTGTAAGAAATGTGCTAATTATGTAAATCAGCACATTTTGATTCGGGTCTACATTGTTCACAAAAGCCAAGTTCTACCTTTTCATATAGTCGGGCTCTTTCAAGAGACAAGTAATAACATCGAAGTTCCGCCACTCATAAAACTACATGTACCCCTAGATTCCGATTATATTCCTTAAACATGTATTCAGTAATGTTTAACCCTTTCTGTCATATAGACGCTTTCTGACGCATCTGCAGCAGGCGGCTTTTTGAAAACATAGTGACAAAAGAAGAAATTGCTCAAAACGAGCAATTTCTCCTTTTGCCACAATGTTTTCTACTTTTAGCCATAGGTTATCCATTCAATTTATAGAGCTTTTCTATTTTTAGACAAAATATGTTCAAAGTCGTCTGCTGCAGAATTGTTGTATGAGGGAAAGGGTTCAAGTCATAGTCATAGCCTGTACTTATCTCCCTTGTTATATTGAATGAAAGGGTGATAAGTACAGCCTAATTTGATTAAGTCTAGTACCCGGCGTACTATAGTAAATTAGTACGACTTTGGCGACTAGATTGGTCACCGTCCTTTATATTAAGCTATGGCATATATAGTAAAACTGATTTTGGTAAACTCTATATGTTTAACTTGATGCATGGAATTAATACACAAACTACATTCAGTGCATAAAAGGTTAACCGGTTGTTTCACAAAAAAAGGTTTTCTCGAGAGCCTTTAGATTGCTACACTATTTCCAAAGAGCGCCGCCATTATTGGCGTATGCCTGACCCTATAGGTTACAAGACACCAAAAAAGAAATCCTTCTTTGTTTCCATGTAAATTGACCAGTTTCAGTCTTCAGTTGTCACACTTTCTAACCATAGTACACCATATATCATTGAAAAGAGTTACCTTCTAGTTTTAAAATAATCCAAAGAAAATGTGGGGGTGATGCATTATGCAAGAAAGAACGTCATTTTGGACCAAAACGGGCCCGGACAAAACCGGTGTTTAGCATTCTCTACTTTCACTTTCAACCACGGTCAAAATACTTAAAGTTATCAAATCAATCATTTCCAGTGCATCCTATACACACACATTCACAATGTATTGAAACTCAATGTCCTATATTCAATACATTCTGGTGATGGTATACACTCATTTCTACGCAAACAAAGGTTTTTTAGGGACTATAGTACAGCAAGTCAGCGGATGTATTTAGCGTAATTTGACCTATACTATAATAGTAGGGGCAGATTTCTCCAGATTATTAGTTGACTTTGTGCTATTGTAGAGTCACTGCGATCGATGATGCTTCGAATATAAAATGTTAAACAGAGATCATCACCCTGATCAGATTGCCACACCGCGCAGTCCCGAAGATCGAATGTCATGTCAAATTGCCCATGCTGTGAGAAAGAGTGGCGCTAGTGTGGCCACTTGTCATGTCACCGCAGTTATGTACATGTTCTACAGTCGATTGTTCATGGTAGATATGCTGCCATTGGCACTTGTCTTAGTAAAAAACGCCCATGTTCAATCAATGCAGGATCGTTGCTTTTAACGTATTGCATACATAGTTCGGTTTCCCCGTCTCAAATTTCATATATGGCGTAGTGATGTGGGGAGGCCAACAAAATGAATATGCACGTTTATGACGGTACCACTGAGGAACCGTCTATTGTAGTCTGGCATTTCGAAAAGCATACATTAATTGGCTCCCCGATTTCAAACAGAAATACAGATATAATTCGGGAACCAGATCCAAAAGTGTCTCCACCTAACACCAGCCATACACAAAAGTGCCTACATAGTTTGGTTGCACGTCTCAAATTTCATACATGTCGTTGTAAACAGTGTGGGGAGGAACACAGAATAAATCTGCACGTGTTTCAAACAGCTGTCTATTAAACCTTTCTCACATGTAGACGTTTTCTAACGCCATATTTTCCTTTTGCAACAGTTGTTTCAACCTTTATCAGTAATAACACTTTCATTTTGAAAGTTTTTTCATATTTTGTGTTGAGATGATTTCAAAGTCGTCCCCGAACCATTTCTAAAATGTAGACGCTTTCTGAAGCATCTGTAGTAGACGAAGTTTCAAAAAACAAATTCTCCTAATGTCACGGCTAGTATTTTCAACTCTTTAAACCAATTCCAATTTAATAATAAGAGTTTTTCCATATTTTTGCCCAGATGATTTCAAAGTCGTCTGCTGCAACGTCTATGTATGTGGGAAAGGGTTAAGGATACCAGATCTGTTCAATTCTTCATACTGACTTACCGTTTACGGTTCCCTTTGTAAAACGTCGTACTTTCCGAATCCATATATCAATGTTTTTTACATAGCTGCTCGAGATAAAAGAGTATCCATCCCACAGAGCAAATGATTTATGAGAAGAGCATTCAGAGAAGGCCTCATCCCAGGTTGAGGTTCCTCCTTTAAAGTCTGTTGTTGATCCTTAAAATAGATACATTAATCTTATTGGTCCCTAACGCCATTTTAACCAATTTTTACATGCATAGACATGTTGACGAATCAGCACCAGACAAAGTGGCAAAATGGAAAATTGCACATGAGAAATTTCTTCTTTGGCCACCATATTTCCAAATTTATTCTATAATTATACTTTTATTTATAGAGATTTTCTGTAGTTTGCCTAGCTATTTTCAAAGTCGTTTGTTGCAGATATGTTATGTCTGTGAAAAGGTTTAACATATTGTGTATGTGAGGATTGACAATCAACCGAAATCGGAAGGACAGGCATTGTAATTTAAGTGTTCATGACGTCATTGTGTATTCACCCTTTGCCACACACTTACACTTTTTGACGCCCCTACAGCAGACGACATGAAAAATAATGATAAATTCTACTTTTCCACACTGTTTTCAACTGTTTGATTTATAGAAATTACAGATTTGTTAATTAACGTTTTTAAAGTCGGTTGCTGTAGATTTCACAAGGGTAAATCTCCAATTTTATACCTACGTTTAATTTAATTCTATATTAAATAGAACTAGCCTTTTGCTGTGAATTGAAATAGTTTCCCTAGTTTACCAAGCAATGTAGGAACAGCTCTCGATAATTGTATAATTTTCTGTTTTTAAAAGAATGGGTTCATTTCACGATTCTCTACGAAAATAGATATCGCACAATACGCATGAATCTGTCCGTCGCTTTTGATCCATTATGTGATCTTATAGATAAACCAACTGTACTCAATACAGAACCAGCATTTGCCTCATGTTTAATGTTTTGAAATAACTGTTACATTTGAAACGAACAAGGTTTACAAGCTTACTGAAAACAATTTAGTTTAGCACTTGAATGAGTTAATGTATTGCTGATCAAAAGTACATCTCTCTAAATGCGACTTCAGACATTATTTGCGATTTATATAATGAACGACCTTTAATAACTGTTGAGATCTTGCGAACAATATGAATCAATATCTGACTGTACATTCGATATTTATTTATTTATATTAAGTATTTTGGTTTCATAAGGGCTTTATGCCTAGTTCAAGATGATTTCAGTTATATTACGAGTACAGAGTACTTATTCATGAATCCTGGCTAAACAAACAAGTACTAGAATATGAAATGAGCCTTGACCTAGGCACTCAATGACCAGGGACACCAAGTTTCAAATACCTGACGCTAAACACTCGACCATAGCATATTGAATAAATACAAGTCTGTACTCATGTAAGGTATTGTGATAACGGATAAAATAATTCAGCCGGATCAGGGGTAACTTATGCGATACATTTATAGAACTTAACGATCCCCTATCGCTGCGGTCATAGTGGAGTACCCTTGGCCGAGGTACATTTCCCAGTCGCCTAGTACTGGTTTGTTTACCCAGGGATCATGCATTACTGAGCTATCGTCGTGATGTAATGTTGAAAACTGCAAAAATACCTCAGGAACTTACGGGAATCACAAAAATATGGTTTCGTTGCTGTACAACGGTCGTAAAGAATGCCATAACGTGGAACATAATAGTAGTTTTCTTCAAACAATCCAGACATAAGGAACGTCTTGTATCCACATTTATACCCTTCAGTAGTTTTCCCATGTGAAATATCTACAAAAGAAAGCAGTTCATACGAATAGAGCTGCATTACAGGAAAACAAGCCACAGTCAGTAGAATTATAAGAGCCCGTATGTTGTAAAATGTACAAGTTGGTATATCGGAACAGTGAAGGTTCAAATCACCATGTCCGTCTGGTCCTTATATAAAAATCATCACATAATTAGACAGAAGCTTCTAACAAGCTCATGTAAGTCCTACGTGATCAGTCTAGATCTTGATCAGACTGTATGGATGCACATTCAGATCTTGGTCTACACTATTCCTAAAAATACCTCTTTCTAGGGATAGGCTCATAGAGGGTCAATTGAGATCTTACACAGTCTGACCAGATATGTTACGTAAGTCCATAAAACCTCATAACAGACAATGTATATATTTGCGGGAGACAGCGCACTCAGTGATAGGTTGCCGCTCTCGTGATCCATAGATCCCGTGAGGGCAGGGTCAACCTTTCGGATCTTCCCATGCATTCAGCAAAATCCCTGTTGTGTATTCAGATAATTCTAACAGCACACGGCTAGTGCTAGTAACAATTTGTTATTTGATTGGTTGATTCGGCTATCACATATCCGGGTGCTCTGTGTGTAAAAACAGTCTGATCACATGCATGGCTATGTATACAACATCAGACATCGTTCGTCGATCGATGTAAAATTATATACGTTTACACTAAATGTTGACGAAACTGGTAGTTTATAAATATGGCCGCATTTCAGAAAAGTTGGGTTTCCCCCCGACATGTCCTATTTACAAACATTTTTTCTACAAGTTCAAAAAAAGAAGTGGTTTAGTGGATGTTGAATGGAACCTTTGATCCTCGCGATGGGAAGTGAATATTTGGGTCTTTAAGACCGGATGAGCTAGATTATGTGTCTTGGTGAAGTCTTACCGAGTTATGGCCCTTCTAACAATTGATCTCACATATTCTGTCAAGTTTTCTTCACAAATCCGTCGAGGCCTAGTGATTTTGCTCATTAGACACGGCACATTTACCAACCGTGTTAAGTTCGGCATGAGGTGTACTGTACATTAAACACGGCACATTTACCAGCCGTGTTATGTTCGGCATGAGGTGTACTGTACATTAAACACGGCACATTTACCAGCGGTGTTATGTTAGGCATTTGGTGTACTATCCTTGGGATGTAACTTTACTATTTCTCAAATACAACAAATCTGCAGTAGACGACTTTGAAAACACCAAGGTAGAACTATGAAAATGTTCTGTACATGAAAGGTTGTCTATTAAATATTGTTGAAAACATTGTGACAAGAGGAGAAATTGACCTTAATGAGCAATTTCACCTTTCATCACAATGTTTTCTCAAAAGTCGTCTGCTGCAGTGGCATCAGAAAGCATATATATATGTAGAAAGGGGTTAACCATTTCGATGCTGCATTTTTAAAATGAGCTCGTCCATGGAAACACGGTACAAGTTGGTATGACTGAACAATGTATGCTCAAACCAACCTATACACCTGCCTCATCTTATCAGGCCATATACAAGTTGACATAAGGTCCTATTAAGCTTGTATAATGAATGTTTGAAAAGTGTAAAGGTCAAGATAAATGTTAAGTTGAGCACCAAACAGTATAGAGGTGACAAAGGCTTTACAAAATCGGTTCCGACATTCAAAAGGTAAAATATTTTTGAAAACGGCGTTATACCCAAATCAACAGACATCTATCACATTTATTTGAATGCTTCGACCCATTTACAACATACCTGTTTTATATTCTAGGTAAATATAATCCGCCGTCCAAACAGTTCTGTTATCTTTCAGAGTAAATTCGGTACTGTTGTACACATCACGATACGACAATGGAACACCACCTGACCTCGTACAATTGTCCATCGCTTCCCCCCATGTATCGGCTTTGGTGCAATAATATTCTAAATGCAATTAAAATATGAATCGTGTATGAATTACGTGAATAAATGAACGGCTATTCAGGAAAAGATAACCGTCGTGTAATTAAAACAAATGTACATACAGAGTTGTCTGCGTATCCATGCTATCGGATCCACATAGACAATGTCTGTCAGAGTTCTCTTGAGCCCTGTAGCTAATCGGCAAAAAATGATCTGGAGCAACAAGGATCGTAAATGCCCTAATGTTGACTTTTGTATAGTAAAACACAGCTCGTGTAAAATATATGCCATGGGTTAAAATACTTGTTTGTCAATTCAAAACTAGCACAATCATGAACCTACATTGTGGACTCTGCACAGTATAGTATAGACCCGGATCGGCCTAAGCATACCGCGCAGGCTAAGCCGGACAGACACTTTTCGCCTGTTTCATAAATAATATCTCTATACCTATATACCCCTGGTGTCGATTCGAATTAGGCTGATCTGGGTCGATACATTACGCAGAGTCCATAATGTTAGTTTTCTCGTGGAACGGCTCAAACAATCAAACGCGTATCTGCCTTACGGCACAGAAACCGAAACATGTCCGCGAAAACTGGGTTTGATTCAGTAGTTTCTATTGAAATCCGACTTCATTTCGTCAAAGCGAAATGGGTGTTCACGTAATACGGTTCAGATTGTCTATATTGAAGGCAGTCCAGCCATACATTCAATATACACTGACACTGAAAGCAACGTATAATTCGCGGAAAACCGTGTATCCTTTTCTCCCTTTGAAAACCCAGTTAGAAATCAATGAAACGAAATGTGTTTTCACGTTTAACGGTAATGTGTGTCAATTGAAAGCACTCTACCCCTGAGTTCAAAAGACAGTTAAACTCACTCATGTTTTCTCTAAAATCTCAGTATCCTTAACAAAATGAATTCGGCTTATCAAAACACAATAGGTTTTCACGTTTAAATAAATGGAAAGTGTGTGTCTTTTGAACGCACTCCACCCCTGATTTGAACAGAATCCAAACCTCTATTCGCGAAAAACCATTATCATTCAATAACTTCGCGATAAATCAAAATTTCACCTTCTGCTGAAAAACCTAGAAATCTAGCCCTACTGGATTCATTTCAAAATGAGCTTCTAAGAGAAAACCAACATTGTGTAATATGTGTAAAGTATCGATCCAGATCAGCTTAAGCATGCCGCGCAGGCTAACCTAGACAGACACTTTTCGCCTCCGATTTGATTTCCTGTTTCAGGAATCATTACCTTATTACTCTATACCCCTGAGACGTAATGTGTTGGCCCGGATTAGGCTGAGCGGATTACGCAGGCTGATCCGGATCGATACATTACGCAGGTTGATCCGGATCGATATATTACGCAGGTTGATCCGGTTCGATACATTACGCAGGCTGATCCGGATCGATACATTACGCAGGCTGATCCGGATCGATACATTACGCAGGTTGATCCGGATCGATATATTACGCAGGTTGATCCGAATCGATACATTACGCAGGCTGATCCGAATCGATACATTACGCAGAGTCCATGATGTTGGTTTTCATGTGCTACGGCTCAACTATGTTTATGTTGTTTTACCGTATCAAGACCCTTTGTCATCAGATTCAGTATTCACGTACTTTTTGAAGATATTTCAGACGTTCCTATCAATAGCAATGATATTAGCAAATGAATGTTCCTGTATATCCATGTTCGATCCATATCTAACGTCTGTACACTTCACAGTATATTGCTATACTGATGAACAGCGAGTTACCGGCTATATGAACACCCTTCACTCAATTGAGCAATTTCAAGTTCTAAAGTGCAAAGATTTACACCCTTTATTAAAAAACAAAGATACGAGCAATTTATGCTTTTTATTTGTACAATATTCAGATTTGTTTAAACTTTTATCTATATGGGTTTTAAATGGCGACTTGGAAAACATTTGGTTAACAACATGAAAACTCTCTATTAATAATGACACAAATATATTGAGTAGAAAACTCTGGGGCAAAAGGAGAAGCTGCTTGTTTTGAGCAATTTCTCATTTTGTAAAAATGATATAAAGAATTCGACTGCAGCAAATGCGTCAAAATACGTCTACTATTAGGGAAAGGGGTTTAAACCATTGCCTGATATACTCGTCTCTTTGTGATATTGCAAATAAATACATATCAACAGAACCAACGATAATAAGTTTAAGTTTAAAGTTATTTATTCTACATCGATTGTGAAAAGGGTTCTTACTACTGGTATAATTTCTCCTCAATCATCTATATCCCCATTACCCGCGATAGGGGAAAACTCCGAAGGTTGACTCGTATGGCTGCCCTTGACAGTTATCCTAAATAAAAGTACTGATAGTACTGAAGGTAGAATTGCGATAGTTTTTTTTAATAAACTTTTAATCAAAATGTGTGTCTCAGCGTTGTCTTCTTCAGCAGTTTGACAGAAACAAAGCCTACATCTGATATTGTGTCAATGTGTTATTTGTCAATTCTGTCCCATAAGTTTTTCCTGTCATTTGATACTGCTTACTCTCATAAAAAAGCACGGAAAAGGACAACTATACTTTCCCAACTTTGATTAAATATATTTTCAATTAAATTGTAAAAAATATTTTTCTTATTTTTTGAAAGTTTTGTCATTATTATTTAAGACGGTCATTATATACTAGAATAGCCAACTGACTATCATTTTAAAAAAGTGTTTCTTATTTAAACATTTCCCATCTGCATACGTACTTTTGAAAACAGTGATGCAGAAGAAGAAATTGCTCATAACAAGCCATTTCTCCTTTTGCATTAATGTTTTCAACTATATTCAATGATTAGACTTCCAATAAATGTGATTTTCTGTATCTTTGTTCAGATTTCTTTATAAATTCTTCTGCTGCAGAGTTTATATATTGTGGGGGTGGGTTGTGATTTATTAAAGGGCAAGCAGGATTGGGAATTGAGTGTTGCACCACTCGCCTGCCTGTGCATGTTTTAGCTTAACTTAACTTTTTAATAATCTTTCCATCACCAACTCAGTCAACTTTATGAACGAAATAATCGCGTCAAAATCTTGAATCGCGTCAAAATTATAACGAACAAACTGTCAAAATCAAATGTTGAACTGTTTAACAAATTTAGAATAAAAGGATGAATCAGTTATTTTGTAACAACCAATATCCGCGGGTCATTTACCTGACTTTGGCCGAAAGAAGTGATCGATTTTTCTCTTCTTCATTCTTGCAAGATTTCTTTCTGCCTATTATAATCAAAGTATTCTAAACGCTTTATAAACAAGTGTTTAGAACATTGACTCGCAAACGTCTTTTGCAAGTCGTCGTAATTTAAAGCGCTCAAATGATTTGATGAAATTTCTTTCTTAGTAGAAGTCGGGAATTTAGACACGGACCTTGTTATAAGCACCTATCCAAAATGCAAAAGTCATCGTTAATCGTCAAATTTGTCTAAACGAAACGGCAATGATTCCTTATCGACATTCCTAGCGGTCTCTCACCAAACATGTCGGTTTTGCTGCTGGATTATAATCGGACCTAATGCTGCCTTCTGGAATAGCAAGAATATGATACACTTGGATCTGTCTTACAACAACATCACTGTCATAATGAATGCTTCCTTCGAGGGCAATGACAATGACAATGACAATGACAATATTTTATTGACATAAGGCCACCGGCCCATAACAATTATGTTTACATCATATAACATTTTCACACAGAACTTGTTTTACAGTTTACCTTATATGATATGTTAAGATCTGTCTGTCTGAGGGGTTACATCCTCTAGAAGCACTGTTACTTCACAACAAATGCATTGTAAAGATTTGCACTACATTTACTAGGTGTTTTCAACATTGCCTGTTGCAGGACCGTTGGAAGGACGTTCATTCATAGTGATTCTTCCTACTTTTACCACAGTGTTTTGATATAACTTTGGGATGTATGTAATCTGTACCCTGGGATTTAGATGGGTTTACTTCATTTGTGACTGTTTGTGTTCAATGTTTATTATTTCTATATCCTGTCTGATTGTCTGATTATCAAAACATTGTTTGGTTTTATGTATATTGACAACTTAAAGAGCCAATTTCAGAACAGCATGTATTTTCTGAAATTGAAAGTTAAATTCACTGCGGGAGAAGGTTGACCTTTGATTGATCAGGTGGAATTCATTTTCCTAGGCGACCATTATAGCATTTTGCTATGGCTCTTTTCCAACAAACCAAATAACATAGAAACCTATAGTCAATCAAAGTTCATTCTTAAAACTACTAAAAAGGTCACATATTGAACTTTCGTTTTTGGGAGATATGACGTCTGTTGCAGAAACCTGGAAAGGACGCACTTTCTCCTATTCCCAAAGTGTTTACAACTCTATTGCATAGTTAATTTATAAAGATTTCCCCTTAATTTCCAAGGTGTTTTTTAATGTGGTCTGATGTATAAGGGAGAAGAGAATACACCAGGCAACGTCTCTTTCTCTCATAGTGTTTTTTTTTCAACTCTATTGAATAGTTCATTTATAATGATTTCCCATTAATTTCCAAGGTGTTTTCAAAGTGGTCTGTTGCAGAAGCATAGAAAGGACGTACTATGTAATTTTTTCCTTTTCCCTAAGTGTTTTCCATTTAATTGCATTTATAAAGATTTTACCTATAATCTCTCGGTGACTTGCAACGTGGTCTGATGTAGAAGGGGGAAAAGAATACACCAGGCAAAGTCTCCTTCTCTCATAGTGCTTTCAACTCTATTGAATAGTTCACTTTTAAAGATTTTCGATTCATTTCCAAGGTGTTTTCAATGTGGTCTGTTGCAAAAGCGTGGAAAGGACACACTTGGCAACATTTCATTTTCCCTCAGTGTTTTCCATTCAATTGCATATTAAGTTCATTTATAAATATTTTCCTTATATTACCTCGGTGTTTGTTCAACATGGTCTGTTGCAGAAGCGTGAACAAGGATATACAGGACAACGTCTACGTTTCCCACAGTGTTTTCAATTAAATTGTATAGTTCATTTATAGAGATGTTAACCCTTTCCAAATACAGAGACCTCTGCAGCAGACATAATCAGCACATTCTTCATTTCCAAATGAATGTGAAAGTTCCCCTACATTTCAATGTGATTTAAAAGTGGTGTGTTGCAGAAACGTAGAAAGGACGTACTGGGCAACTTCACCAAAAATTTCCTCGTTGTTTTCAAGGAGGTCAGAAGCGTGTACAAGGCATACTTGACAAGTTAATCCTTGCCCGACAGTATTTTCAACTCTAATGCAAAGTTTATTTATAGATATTTCCACGGTGTTTTCAACGTGATGTGATGCATAAGAGTGAACAGGTCATAATGGGTCACTTCTCTTTTCCCCACAGTGTTTTAAAATCTATTGCATCCTTCTTTGTTAGAGATATTTTCGGCATTTCCTCGGTGTTAACAACGTGGTCTGATAAATAAGCGTGAAAAGGATGTACCGAGCAATTGCTCCTTTTCTAACAGTGTTTTGAAATATATTGCATAGTTCCTTTATAGACATTTGCCCTACATTTCCGCGATGTTTTCAACGAGGTCTGATGCATAAGCGTGAAAAAGACAAACTGGGCGACTTTTCCTTTTCCAACAGTGTTTTGAAATCTATTGCATAGTTCCTTTATAGAGATTTGCCCTATATCTCCGCGATGTTTTCAACGAGGTCTGATGCATAAGCGTGAAAAAGACATACTGAGCGACTTCTCCTTTTCCAACAGTGTTTTCAATATATTGGATAGTTCATTTGTAAAGATTTGCACTACATTTACTAGGTGTTTTCGACATGGCCTGTTGAAGGACCGTTGGAAGGACGTTAATTCATAGTGACTTTACCTACTTTTACCACAGTGTTTTGATATAACTTTGGGATGTATGTAATCTGAACCCTGGGATTTAGATGGGTTATTTCATTTATGACTTTTTTTTTATTTTTCAATGTTTATTTCTATGTCTTCTATATACGAGACTGTCTGATTGTCTGATTGAATAGTTCACTTTTAAAGTTTGTCCCTACATATGCTAGATGTTTTCAACATTGTCTGTTACAGAAGCGTGAAACGAATACACCCGGCAACTTCTCCTTATCTCATAATGTTTTCAACTATATTGAATAGTTCCCTTTTAAAGTTTGTCCCTACATATGCTAGATGTTTTCAACGTGGTCTGTTACAGAAGCGTGAAAAGAATACACCCGGCAACTTCTCCTTATCTCATAATGTTTTCAACTATATTGAATAGTTCCCTTTTAAAGTTTGTCCCTACATATGCTAGATGTTTTCAACGTGGTCTGTTACAGAAGCGTGAAAAGAATACACCCGGCAACTTCTCCTTATCTCATAATGTTTTCAACTATATTGAATAGTTCCCTTCTAAAGTTTGTCCCTACATATGCTAGATGTTTTCAACATTGTCTGTTACAGAAGCGTGAAAAGAATACACCCGGCAACTTCTCCTTATCTCATAATGTTTTCAACTATATTGAATAGTTCCCTTTTAAAGTTTGTCCCTACATATGCTAGATGTTTTCAACATTGTCTGTTACAGAAGCGTGAAAAGAATACACCCGGCAACTTCTCCTTATCTCATAATGTTTTCAACTATATTGAATAGTTCACTTTTAAAGTTTGTCCCTACATATGCTAGATGTTTTCAACGTGGTCTGTTACAGAAGCGTGAAAAGAATACACCCGGCAACTTCTCCTTATCTCATAATGTTTTCAACTATATTGAATAGTTCCCTTTTAAAGTTTGTCCCTACATATGCTAGATGTTTTCAACATTGTCTGTTACAGAAGCGTGAAAAGAATACACCCGGCAACTTCTCCTTATCTCATAATGTTTTCAACTATATTGAATAGTTCCCTTCTAAAGTTTGTCCCTACATATGCTAGATGTTTTCAACATTGTCTGTTACAGAAGCGTGAAAAGAATACACCCGGCAACTTCTCCTTATCTCATAATGTTTTCAACTATATTGAATAGTTCCCTTTTAAAGTTTGTCCCTACATATGCTAGATGTTTTCAACATTGTCTGTTACAGAAGCGTGAAAAGAATACACCCGGCAACTTCTCCTTATCTCATAATGTTTTCAACTATATTGAATAGTTCACTTTTAAAGTTTGTCCCTACATATGCTAGATGTTTTCAACATTGTCTGTTACAGAAGCGTGAAAAGAATACACCCGGCAACTTCTCCTTATCTCATAATGTTTTCAACTATATTGAATAGTTCCCTTTTAAAGTTTGTCCCTACATATGCTAGATGTTTTCAACATTGTCTGTTACAGAAGCGTGAAAAGAATACACCTGGCAACTTCTCCTTATCTCATAATGTTTTCAACTATATTGAATAGTTCCCTTATAAAGTTTGTCCCTACATATGCTAGATGTTTTCAACATTGTCTGTTACAGAAGCGTGAAAAGAATACACCCGGCAACTTCTCCTTATCTCATAATGTTTTCAACTATATTGAATAGTTCCCTTCTAAAGTTTGTCCCTACATATGCTAGGTTTTTCCAACATTGTCTGTTACAGAAGCGTGAAAAGAATACACCCGGCAACTTCTCCTTATCTCATAATGTTTTCAACTATATTGAATGGTTCCCTTATAAAGTTTGTCCCTACATATG
>JASEVX010000484.1:0-106319 GCA_031761405.1 Serripes groenlandicus | reverse complement strand
ACGAAGAAAATGAAAACTGCTGATCATTGGCATTTTCTCCTTTTGTCACAAAATATTTTCTTCTTCTGAAGATGTGTCGACATGCTTATATGCATGTTTGAAGACAGGCAACTTTTGAAATCATTTATGAGAAAAAGAATTGAATTTTCATTGCAATAACATTTCCTAACCTTTAACATGACACTTTCAATTACCCGTCCTCATGGTATAGAGCGTCCGTCCCGGGGGTGGGGAGGTTACACAATACATTTAACCCTTACCGACTTATAGACGCATTCCGACGACCTTTGAAAACATTGTGGCAAAGGAGGAAATTGCTCAAAACGAGGAAAACTTCACCTTTTTGTCACAATGTTTTCAACCTTTTTTTCAATCATTATACTTTCATTATATAGAGTTTTTCCATGTTTTTGCTTGATTGTTTTCAAGTCGTCTGCTGCAGATGTGTTTGTATGTGGAAAAGGGTTTAAATGATAGTTAATGGCTTCCTTCCTAGTCTCTGAGAGTTGTGGGGATATCGTTTCTACTGATGAATCGGTATCCAATACATATTTTGGTAGTGATAGTAAACCCTGTTATGTACTGAATTAATGTTAAAAAGCACCCTTACCGACTTATAGACGCATTCTGACGCATATGCAGCAGACGACTTTTGATAGATTATGGCAACAATCAAAATGGCAATTTCACTCCTATTGTCATGTAATGTTTTCCACTTTTTTTCAATAATTATACTTTCATTTATAGAGATTTTTCAATGGTTTTGCTTGAAAGTTTGCAAGAAAACAAATAATGATTTCAGAAATCCTAATCATACATGTATATGAATTATACTTATGCACGTCAGACGACGTTTAAAAATACGTATTGAAAAATTATTCTTAAAATTATCATTTTTAGCTCGTCTGATTTATTTGGCAAGAAAAGACGAGCTTTATTAATGTCGCTTAAATATCTGCCAATAAAAGTTTTTGCCATTTTTAACCCTTTCCCTCATATAAAACGCTACTCTGACTCCTCTGCAGCAGACGGCTTTTTGAAAACATGGCAACAGTACACGAAGAAATTGCCCAAAAACGAGCAATTTCTCCTTTGTCACCATATTTTCAACTCTATGCAATTATTGTACTTTCATTTTAATGGGAGTTTCCAGAAAAAAATCGGGGTTTATTTTCAAAGTCGTCTTCTGCTGGAGATTTGTTGTATGTGGGAAGGGGGTTAAAAGCATCCATATTTGGAATAGCAGATTTTAAATAACGCGTAGAACAGTCAACCAAAACAACAAGCCTATTTAGGTGAAAATGAGTAGTGTGGGCATTCTCGTAATGTGTGTACATTATAATGGGTAAGTGAAGTGAAATTGTTGTGATTATAATTCTAGTTTTCGTCTGCAGTTATATTTTCTGATTCCTTAATGTGTAGGAGGATAGTGAAGACTCTGGTGGGCCTTAACCGGTGCGCATGCCAGTCTGAGTCTACACTGTTCATAGATTTAATATAACTCCTTTTCACACCTGATGCGGATCGCCCCGTTGGTTAGGGTGTCCGCACTGAGAGGGCTGACGATGATCTCTTGATCCGGCGTGTTCCGTGTTAATCTAGGGTGCTCCGTGTTGCGTTCCCACTTCGTGCTGTGACTGTAGCTTTAATCAAAATATATACATATACTGCTGAAGAGTAAAAAATAATTAATATGATTAGACGATATTTTCTTAAACTTAAACCTCTCTTTTCCAAAGATTCTTTTTGAAAAAAATATGTGCCGTATTGACTTGCGTCCCGTTCATTCTTTTGATGCCAGTGTATTGATAAAATTTACCATGACTAACAGTGTCATCAGCAAAGTGATCAAAAATGTTAACGTCAAAAACAAAATATTTGTATCAAGCAATCAAAACACCTGCTGAACAAAGAGTTTGTTTCCTTTGTCCAATCATAGTGTTTGGAAAATAGGGACGCAAAGTACAACTGTTATCAATTTGAATTATTCACACAGGGGGGTAAGAAAAAAGCACTCCAGTAAAAAATTATTTTTTTGAAGTTAATATGAATTAAGAATGTATTCACCCTATTGTTAATTTGTTAATTGTTTGAAAGCTGGTCTTCATCAGCAAAGTGAGGTACCTTCGGTATATATTGTATTCAATGACCAGGACGGGCAGGACCTTAGCAAATAAAGTTGGAAACAATAAACCAAAACAAAAAACAGACGGGCAGCACCTTCGATTAACAGTATGTCAGTGCTCAGGCTTATCATTGTGTCCTGTGATTAAAAGTTATGTCCCCTTTGGTATTGTTTACCATGCTTATATGTATCGTGATCAACGGTTATACAGCGCCATACTGGCCGAACACGCACGTTTTAGGCAATTCCCATGTGAAAATAAATTATTAGGAGTAAAGAAAGAAGATTATGATAATGAAGATGTTGTATTGAGACAGATTGAACCCTTTCCCAAAGTCAATAAATCTACAGCAGACGACTTTGAAAATGTGATGCAGGAGAGATATGAAAGATCTCTATAACTTCAAGTGTATTTATTGAATAGAGATGAAAACATTGTGATCCATTTCTCCTTTTTCCATAATGGGTTTCAAATGGTCGTCTGCTGAAGATGCGTCATAACGCGACTGTATGTCATTAAACATTTAACCTTTTCCCTCTTTCAGACTATGTTTGACATTTCGATCGATGGCAAGCACATTTTAAAACATTGGGTAAAAAGGAAAAAATAAGGGGTGTAGTGTTTTGGCAATAATCAATGTGTAGGCCGTCTCGTGAGAAAATCAACATTGTGGACTCTGCGTAAAGTATCGACCCCGGATCAGCCTAAGCATGCCCATACAGGCCTACCCGGATAGACACTTTTCGCGCCCTCCCGGTGGATTTTCCTGTTTCAGGAATAACTACTCTATACATCTATCCCCTCTAAGACGGACATGTGTCGGCCATGACCAGTCCTGCGCGGACAGCGCAGGCTGATCTGGTCGATACATTACGCAGATGTCTATCGCCGCAGCTGCATTTTGGGGCATTTGAAAGAAAAAAATGTGTATGCACGTGCCTACAGTGCCTAAAGGGAGCTACGCCCGCCCGACATAGACTACAAGCGAGCTATTTGTTTAATTCCTCCCCAAATGTGTATAACTCTGCTGTGTCTGTTAAACGAGACAGTTTTTCATCGTGAACGTTTCCTCATTTTCCTGAAATGTTTTTGTAGGAACACTATCTCTTGACATAATTTGATATTCCTGTATTGTTCTATAGGGAAAGGTGTTAATCATTTAAATGATAATATCAAATTTGAAATCTGTCTGATTTGAAAATATCTTATGAAAATATATTATGGGGACGCTTGTAATATATGTCTTTCGCTGGCAAAAGGCAATTAAAAGGTGTTAACAAACAATGCAGATTCTGGTGAGACAGCTCGTAACGAGCTTTCTCTCCTGAAATCTGCATTGTTTGCCATTTACCAAACACTTACCTGTTGAACGAAAACATGGCAAGTGGTCTAATTTGTTATCATTGGCGAGTCGAATTTCGTGAAATTTTGCAGGTGAAAGAGTATATAGACTTCAGCGATAACAATTTGGATACAGAGTGCTGAAAATATTCAGGAAAATAAGATTTTTTTTTTTCATTGTCTCAAATGAACCACAAAGTTTTCAAAATGTATCAGCTGCATGGGGCATTAAAGGGGTAAATTAACCCCTTCCCCCCCCCCCCCCACCCCCACCCCCCGCCCCCCCCCCCCCCCCCCCTCCTTCCCGTCTGGGAACATTACAAGAAACACAATTCAGACAACCAGCTGATTGTTTGATGTTCCGAAGGGCCGTAAAAATAAATTTTCATTTTTAATGATATGACGTATTCTACTATTTAAAGATTTTGAAATTTGATTTATGTCAAAATATTCGTGCCTCGTCATGTGAAATTGGGGTGTTGGTATTAATCCATCCCTTAACCATGTTCCCTCATATAGATGCTTTCTGAGCGCCTCTGCAGCAGGCTTCTATCTTCGAAAAAAGCATAGTGACAAAAGAAGACATTGCTCAAACCGAGCAATTTCTCCTTTTCCCACAATATTTTCCACTAATAAGTCATAGGTTATCCATTCAATTATAGAGATTTTCTATTTTTTGACAACATTTGTTCAAAGTCGTCTGCTGCATAATGTGTCCGTATGTGGGGAAGGGTTTAAATTGGCACTACACACATAGAATGAAGTTGCAGTGACATTCAGCTGGGCTGCAGTCCTAGCTTTTCGTCAGCTGTCTCATTTTACGGCTTTTCGTATTGCAAACGACATTAAAGGGTAAGAGTAAGTACATACATCTTCACTTTTCCGCAAATGCAAACAGATCCACCTAGTTCGCTCATAAATTGCAAACAGATCATATTTTGCATGATGCCGGCTTAAAATTCTTGATATGCTCTCTGGTGGTGTTTTTTTATCGTTATCTTTTATATCTTCTATGTTAGATATCCTAATGATATATGTTAGATGTTTCGAATCAATCGTGCTCTTACGTAGTCATTAGAGAACTTAATATAGTTAAGTATACAAGTTCTCGCTTTTATTTCCTGTTTCTTTAGGTATACGACAGAGGTCCAGATAATGAGGGGTAAAAAGCTCTTTCCCCCCACAATATCTCTCTTATTATCTACCAAACCCTATGATGTGGGTACTCAAAAGAATCGTCTCAATGAGACGATTCTTTTGAGTACCCACATCATAGGGTTAACGGATAAAACAAGATTTTAAAACATGCAGAACGCCCCTTATATAGAGTCTGTATAATACGATCGGAGCTTAGCTATTGGAATAAATTACCATCCCGGCGTCCTGCATCGTCGTTTGTCCGTCCGTCTGGCCACATGTTCTTCACACACAACTTCTCAAAAACCAATTGACCAAGCAAACAAACAAACCTTAAATGTTGCACACCCTTAACCTGTATCATAACTGTTCAAACACCTTAACCTCTACCATAAACTGTTCAAAAACACCTTAACCCCTTTCCCTCATATAAGACGCTTTTCTGACGCCTCTGCAGCAGACGGCTTTATGAAAACATAGTGACAAAAGAAGAAATTGCCACAATGTTATCCATTTTTTTGTCATAGGTTATCCATTCAATTATGGAGATTTTCTATATTTTGACAAATACGTTCAAAGTCGTCTGCTGCAGAAATGTCGTATGAGAAGAGGGAAAGGGTTAACCTCTATCATGACTGTTCAAACACCTTAACCTTACCAATAACTGTTCAAACACCTTAATCTCTACCATAACTGTGCAAAACACCTTAATCTCTACCATAACTGTTCAACACTACACGCTTGCCTCTTCAAACCTTACCTCTACATAACTGTTCAAACACCGTAACCTCTACCATAACTGTTCAAACACCTAACCTCTACCATAACTGTTCAAACACCTAGCCTCTATCATAACTGTTCAAACCGTATTGCTCCTATGCATAAGTTGGCACCAGAGACATCCATCGAAGACTATTTAAACAACATCTCCTTCCTTGACTACCTTTTTCTAGTTGTTTTCTTTCTTCGTGTCGGTAGGTGAGCTAGCCGCCGTTGTATCCAGATATAACTAAAATGATTTTGAAACGGCGTTAAACCAATCAGTTCAATCGAAATGAGATAGTTATATGCTTTTTCATTTGGGGTTTTTACTTCCGTGTTTCAACATTATTTCAGTTATATCTCTCGACGAGAGAACCTTTATTCATAATCCCTGGGTAAACAAACCAGTACTATACTAGGACAAATGCCGTACCCAAACGACACTACACCATGACAATCCAAATTCCCAAGTTAATAGCAAAAAAAATGTCGGATCTGCACACTAGGTAAAAGGTTTCAAATATTTGTTGTGCGGCAAATTTCTAATTTTCGAACAAGTCAATATTTGACATATTTCAATAAGAGAGATTTAAACGTTGATATTCTATCAATATATTAACTCTGACATCCGACCATCTATTCCAACCGTTTCTCAACGAAGTTTATTTGACCCTTGACTCGCTTCGGGCAATTAGATCTGCGTACAGTGAAGAACATTGATCCTTTCCCACATACATCAAATATGCAGCAGACGACTTATAAAATATCTGGGCCAAAAACATGGAAACTCTCTCCGTAAAGGTAGAAAACAGTGTTTTTCAAAAAGTCGTCGGCTGCAGAGGCGCTCAGAAAGGGGTCTATATGTGGGAAATTGTTAAGAGTCTGTACATGTGCACACTCTCACATGACTCGTCATTTACGTAAATGTAGCACTACTTGTATCACGCCCCATTTACGTACATCGATTCAGGGATAGGCTTTGTCCGTATGAAGTCGTTAAATATTGCTAGGATTTCGTAGGAGTGTCGAAAATGACCGAGCAAAACTACGAACAATGCCGAGCCCCTAACGGGGAATGGAAATCGCTCAGCCTATAAACTGATACAGGTCAGGAATTAGTCACTTAACAAAACTGTGTTTGCCTAGAAATGGTTGTACATCTTCCCCAAGACTGCATTGACTATGTGACAATGGTTTAAATTTGTTGTAAATATGTATAGGATGAACTGTAACAGTTTGATTTTATCATTTATGGTGTGTTTTGACCTTGTGTAAAAGGGATATTGTTAGTGTAATGTTTTAGACATATGAAAAATGTATTCGTGTTTCTCGTCGACAATGTATATATTTTCATTTGTTAAACTGTCATATAAATATGTTTGCGGCGATGTAACGAAACTTTATATATACTTGAAACTTCTTGAAACTTGAAACTTCTTGAAAACCAGCCAAAACAGCCCATGGTCTAGTGCGAATGTGTTAACATATTTCTTGCATAATCCCCCACCCCCCCCCATAACTGTTCAAACACCTTAACCTCTACCATAACTGTTCAAACACCGTAACCTCTACCATAACTGTTCAAACACCTTAACCTCGACCATAACTGTTCAAAACACCTTAGCCTCTATCATAACTGTTCAACCGTATTGCTCCTATGCATAAGTTGGCACCAGAGACATCCATCGAAGACTATTTAAACAACATCTCCTCCTTGACTTACCTTTTTCTAGTTGTTTTCTTTCTTCGTGTCGGTAGGTGAGCTAGCCGCCGTTGTATCCAGATATAACTAAAATGATTTTGAAACGGCGTTAACCCAATCAGTCAATCGAAATGAGATAGTCTATATGCTTTTTCATTTGGGTTTTTACTTCGTGTTTCAACATTATTTCAGTTATATCTCGACGAGAGAACCTTTATTGCATAATCCCTGGGTAAACAAACCAGTACTATACTAGGACAAATGCCGTACCCAAACGACACTACACCATGACAATCCAAATTCCCAAGTTAATAGCAAAAAAATGTCGGATCTGCACACTAGGTAATAAGGATTTCAAATATTTGTTGTGCCGGCAATTTCTAATTTTTCGAACAAGTCAATATTTGACATATTTCAATAAGAGAGATTTAACGTTGATATTCTATCAATATATTAACTCTGACATCCGACCACTTATTCCACCCGTTTCTCAACGAAGTTTATTTGACCCTTGACTCGGCTTCGGCAATTAGATCTGCGTACAGTGAAGAACATTGATCCTTTCCCACATACATCAAATATGCAGCAGACCGACTTATAAAATTATCTGGCCAAAAACATGGAAACTCTCCGTAAAGGTAGAAAACAGTGTTTTTCAAAAAGTCGTCGGCTGCAGAGGCGCTCAGAAAGGGTCTATATGTGGGAAATTGTTAAGAGTCTGTACATGTGCACACTCTCACATGACTCGTCATTTACGTAAATGTAGCACTACTTGTATCACGCCCATTTACGTACATCGATTCAGGGATAGGCTTTGTCCGTATGAAGTCGTTAAATATTGCTGGATTTCGTAGGAGTGTCGAAAATGACCGAGCAAAACTACGAACAATGCCGAGCCCTAACGGATGGAAATCGCTCAGCCTATAAACTGATAAGGTCAGGGGAATTAGTCACTTAACAAAACTGTGTTTGGCCTAGAAATGGTTGTACATCTTCCCAAGACGTGCATTGACTATGTGACAATGGTTTAAATTTGTTGTAAATATGTATAGGATGAACTGTAACAGTTTGATTTTATCATTTATGGTGGTGTTTTGACCTGTGTAAAAGGGATATTGTTAGTGTAATGTTTTAGACATATGAAAATGTATTCGTGTTTCTCGTCAATGTATATATTTTCATTTGTTAAACTGTCATATAAATATGTTTGCGGCGATGTAACGAAACTTTATATATACTTGAAACTTCTTGAAACTTGAAACTTCTTGAAAACCAGCCATGGTCTAGTGCGAATGTGCTTAACATATTTCTTGCATAATCCCCCCCCCCCCCCCCCCCCCCCCCCCCCCCCCCCCCACCTTTCCATTTTCTTTGGGTTATTAGTCGCCGGGCAGAAGCCCGCGACTTCTATTTTTAATTATAGGTTTTCGGAAATCACATGGGAGGAGAGTTATTATTAGAAAAAAACAAATTTAAATGTCTTGAACATATTACAATTGCGTTTTGTTTAAAAACACTAAGTTGTGACACATCTAAAATGAAATAAATATTCCGATGTTTTAAGTATTAGTAGTTTCTTTATTTTGACTCGCATCTCTTTTTTGGGGTTTTATTTACGAAGACAAAACCGTCCCCATGAGACTTGCAGCAAGCAGACTGTTATGTGTCAATATCAAGTAAAATTCACGTCGAATTCTCCTTTAAATAGCAATCTTAATTAACTGAATGTTATTTTCATGTTCAAAGAGATGTCTTGATTTGTGAGGAATTCATTTTATAATGTTTTATCCATGTATATCTAAAATATGAACTGTTTCTAAGCTAAAACTGTTGATCGCGTGACTCGCGAATACCAACTGCGTAGATCAATCTCCTTTGCAGAGAGCCGCCTCTTTACACTCACTTACAAATAGTAAATTATAGGTGATTTAAAATGTTTATTTGTCTTAATGTCTTTCGTACAAAATTATTTCGTCCTTGACAATTTTAAATGTGTCATTAAATTCCCTAAAGGCATATCGCTTCCGATCTGCATATTGTTATGCATCATTGACACAAGGGCGCTCATCATAATATAATTTTAAAACATGAGTAGTTTGTTATTTTCATTATAAAAAAGGAAGGAAAAAAAAATTACAATAAATTAGCATGTTGTAGGGCTCAGTTTAGGTTCGAAATTAAGTTTAAATTATAAAACAATTTTAATGAGATTTAACTGTTTAGCTGATATTATATTTCGAAGGTGGTCTTATTTGTAAATATTGGATTACATTTCATCATTTGTTAAGGTATGATATAATTAGGATGCCAAGCTAATATCATTTTGAGAAAAAGAGAAAAATCATGTCTTCAGCGATTTAACCCTTATCTCATTGTTTTAAAAGTAAATTGCTGCAAAGGTGTCCAATGTTGACTTTAATAGGGGAAACATAAAATGACGTGCTATTGCATGCAAATCTTAAATTGTCTGTTTTGTGGTTTTATTGATAAATGATAGAATTCAAATATTCTGACAAACATCTTGAAAAGTGTATGTGGAATTCACAAATCTTATAATTATTCCTTAATGAAAGCACTGTATACATATTGTCAAGATTACTCATTTCCATTACTGTGTATGATCAATAATTAGTTGGCTGTGTGTATGGTCAACCTACTTTGGAATGGAGATTGATCATAAACAATGAAAGGCTTCAATTATCATTCACTTCGTTGACAAAACAATGCAAGTTATGACACATTTTCACTTGACCCCGCCCCTGATGTTCCAATATGCCCCTCAGTTGATAACTGTTTATTCAACTACTATAATGTTAGTGTTATGCATAACTGCAGTATGCATTTCCGGCGACATTGATGCGTTGCATCAACTTTCTCTTGTTTTAAAGCTAAGAGGTATCTCTTTTCAATGATATATGAGCCGTCCCGGGAGAAAACCAACACTGTTGACTCTGCGTAAAGTATCGACCTGGATCAGTCTAAGCATGCCGCGCAGGCTAACCCGGACATACACTTTTCGCCTCCTGTGGAATTTTTGTTTCAGGAAGCATTAGCCTATACCACTATCCCCCTGAGACGGAACGTGTCGGCTCGGGTCAGTCTGCGCGGACTGCGCAGGCTGATCCGGTCGATACATTACGCAGATGCCATAATGTTGGTTTTCTCGCAGGACGGCTCATATGTCGTTCTACCTGTACAACGCTTAGAAAATGTGACAATTGAAAGTTGAAACTTGTTGACATGGAAGTAAAGAAGGAGTTGAATTGGTGTAGTGTGACCGTAATACCTATCGACGTGTTACAGCCGTATCAAGGGCGTAGTTCACGACGAACCCGAGTTCTGACTAGAGTTACACGGGTTCCTCATGAACGGCAAGAGTTTTAAACCCTAGTGACGTCATATGAACTTCTGACCCCGACTATTTGCAACCCTGCTTCCAGCGAGAGTTAGAAGAGTTCCAAAATGGCGGAGGGTGGCAATTCTTGATGCTGGTGTGTAAATAATTCTAAAATACGAACCTCTGAGTTCAGTAACCAGTGATGTTTTTATTTGAAAGGCAGATAAATAAGGATTTGTTTTATTGGGCCTTGCAAATATTTGCTATCTGTAATTTAGACAACAAAAAAACGAGCTTTCTGGTGTCGATAATGAAATAAGTGGATACAACACGGAGGCTGCCATTTTGAATTTTGACTCCAGAGTGGAGATGTGCGTTCACGAAAACCAAGTGTATGCGCATTCGCCATCCTCCTTGAGTTCGTCATGACACTTTTAAATCACAAAACACCTCTATGATAGTTGACCAGGGGGTCAAGTATATCTTATCGGAATATTGTTTTAACCCTTTCCCTCATATAGACGCTTTCTGACGCCTCTGCAGCAGACGGCTATTTGAAAACATAGTGACAAAAGAAGAAATTGCACAAAACGTGCAATTTCTCCTTTTGCCACAATGTTTTCCACTTTTTGTCATAGGTTATCCATTCAATTACAGAGATTTTCTATGTTTTAACAAAATATGTTCAAAGTCGTCTGCTGCAGAATTGTCGTATGAGGGAAAGAGTTATATAACCTGACCGGGGATCGAACACTATTCTGCTGGGGACGCTCTAACCTGACCACTAAAGCGTATTTGTACTTTGAGAAAATTTAACTTTGAGAAGATTTAGGTTAGTTAAAAATCTTTCATAAACAAAATAAGGTTATTTGAAAAAAAAAATTAGTAGGCACCTCCGTAGAACGACTTTTACCGTTTATCTTATATAGACGCTTTCTTTCTGACGCCTCTGAAGCAGACGGATTTTTAAAAACATGGCGACAAAAGAAGAAAATGCTCAAAACGAGCAATTTCTCTTTTTGTCACCATGTCTTCAACTCTATTCAAGTATTGTACTTGCATTTATAGGGAGTTTCCTATTTGTTTCGGGTATGCTTTAAAAGTCGTCTGCTGCATATTTGTTGTCTGTGGGAAAGGGTTAATGCCGGTTTGACTGCTAATACAAGAGAGATATGCGTACGTAATCATTAACTATTAACATGTTAACGTCCGAATGTCGGTTTTTGTGTGGCCTGACTAAATTGTTAGCATTTACATTTGCTATCACAATACTTTTCCTTGTAACTTTATATGAGTGTTATGTTATCACACATGTATTTGTTAATATTGTACAAAGTGATGAACCTATTAGTTCAAACCAATATTGAAATAAAATAATATATATAATTATTATCATGTATAAAAGAAATTAAATAATGGATGTTTTTTTCTCTTAACATAATGCTTATGGTTCCTTTCCCTCCTACAGACACATTTTGACGCCGCTACAGCAGACGACTTTTTAAAACATGGTGACAAAAGGAGACATTGCTCATAATGAGTAAGTTGTACTTTTGCAAGAATGTTTTCAACACTTTTTTAACTATTATACTTTCATTTCGAGAACAAAGAGAAAGGGTTAAATGTTTAATTTATACTTGAAGATACAATTTAGAAAATGAATATTACCGGGAATTGATACAGATGATTCATGAAAGAAAAACTACGGTGGATTCGCGATAACTCGAACTCGAAAAGGGGACCAATAAATCACTTCTAGTTATCGACGTGTTCGAGTTATTGATGTGTTCAAGTTATCGACGTGTTCGAGTTATCGACGTGTTCAAGTTATCAACGTGTTTGAGTTATCGTAGTGATCGAGTTATTGATGTGTTCGAGTTATTGATGTGTTTGAGTTATTGACGTGTTCGAGTTATTGACGTGTTCGAGTTATTGATGTGTTCGAGTTATTGATGTGTTCGAGTTATTGATGCGTTCGAGTTATTGATATGTTCGAGGTATCGACGTGCTCGAGTTATCGCCGTGTTCGAGTTATCGGTATATTATAGTTATCGACGTGTTCGAGTGATCGGTATATTATAGTTATCGACGTGTTCGAGTGATCGGTATATTATAGTTATCGCCGTGTTCGAGTTATCGGTATATTATAGTTATCGACGTGTTCGAGTTATCGGTATATTATAGTTATCGACGTGTTCGAGTTATCGGTATATTATAGTTATCGCCGTGTTCGAGTTATCGGTATATTATAGTTATCGACGTGTTCGAGTTATCGGTATATTATAGTATATTCGAATTATCAACGTGTTCGAGTGATCGGTACACTCGATTTATCGACGTGTTCGAGTGATCGATATACTCGAGTTATCGACGTGTTCGAGTGATCGATATACTCGAGTTATCGACGTGTTCGAGTGATCGGTATATTCGAGTTATCGACGTGTTCGAGTGATTGGTAAATTCGAATTATCAACGTGTTCGAGTGATCGGTATATTCGAATTATCAACGTGTTCGAGTGATCGGTATATTCGAATTATCAACGTGTTCGAGTGATCGGTATACTCGAATTATCAACGTGTTCGAGTGATCGGTATACTCGAATTATCAACGTGTTCGAGTGATCGATATACTCGAGTTATCAACGTGTTCGAGTGATCGGTATACTCGAGTTATCGACGTGTTCGAGTGATCGGTATATTCGAATTATCAACGTGTTCGAGTGATCGGTATATTCGAATTATCAACGTGTTCGAGTGATCGGTATACTCGAGTTATCGACGTGTTCGAGTGATCGGTATATTCGAATTATCAACGTGTTTGAGTAATCGGTATATTCGAATTATCGACGTGTTCGAGTGATCGATATACTCGAGTTATCGACGTGTTCGAGTGATCGGTATATTCGAATTATCAACCTGTTCGAGTAATCGGTATATTCGAATTATCAACGTGTTCGAGTAATCGGTATATTCGAGTTATCAACGTGTTCGAGTGATCGGTATATTCGAATTATCAACATGTTCGAGTAATCGGTATATTCGAGTTATCGACGTGTTCGAGTGATCGCTGTATTTATGCTTACTTCATTTATGTGTTGTCAGCCTCGTTATTCATTTATGCTCATGTGTTTACAGTGATGAAATCATTTCAAGAAAACAGCACAGCACTCAGACATGTTGTTACACTGTTTTGAAACATGAGGGCTATGGTGGCCCTGGATCGCTCACATGAGTTAAGACAACCATGTAAACAAGGTTTCCCTTCCATTTGGCCTAGTTTATTGACGATTACGATTTACTTCTGATAACCTATTCGTTGTAATAGAACAGAGTTAGTGTATTTTGTTAGGGGTGTCAATCAATCACGCCGCTCACACTGATTTAAATTTTTAAGACTTAATGGTCTAATCTGCCAAAAATGTATCGAAACTATTTTGGGGGGAAATGCAGCCCAATTAAGAAGTTGGAAAAATGTCAGAACATAATTCATTTCAGTCCAAAACCATTTTACCTCGACCGCCAAGTTGCAGTGACTTTTGTCTCTGATTCAACTAACTTTAATCCATTTGATTTGTTTTTCGAAAACATAGATAACAATGTGTATGCATGCCAGGGATAGCATATGCAAGTCAGTGACCAATTGTATTTATGCATAAAAGATTAGCATTTTTAAACGGCACACATTATCATAACTATGACTTTAAAATTGTTTACTGTTGATTTAACCAGGAGACGTGAACTAACTGAAATACTGTTAAAAACGGCGTAACACACCATTCAAACAAACACACAAACTTGGACGGAATTTCTCGCGATTTAAGTCCGAAAAACAACTTCATATTATAAGTACTTGAAAACGTTGATAAATTGGGTTATATTTGCAAAACATGATATCTCCTTATATGAGCCGTCCCGCGAGAAAACAAACATTGTGGACTCGATCCAGATCAGCCTAAGCATGCCGCGCAGGCTTACCCGGATATACACTTTTCGCCTCCTTTGGATTTTCTGTTTCAGGAATCATTTCTCTATACCTCTGAGACGAAATGTGTCGGCCCGGATCAGTATGTGCGGACTGCGCAGGCTGGTCTGGGTCGATACATTACGCAGAGGCCATAATGTTGGTTTTCTCGCGGGACGGCTCATATTGTGAATAAATGTCCTTAACGTTTTATGGTTCGTATATGAGCCTGTCCATGCAAAAAAAGGACAAATTAGCCTTTTTGAACAGTCAACGTCAGATCAGCCTGTACATCATTTTTCGACTGATCAGCACAAATTGACAGAAGCTTCTGAACCGTCTGTGTTAGTAATATAGGTATAGTGTAGATCACTGGCTGATATGGGTCTATACTGTTTACAAAAGCTATAGTGTACCTTCTCGCATGATTGGACTCAATTATGCAACTGAAGTAGAATCAAATCGGTACACATTTTCATGATTTTAACCCTTTTCTTCATATTGGCACTTTCTGACGTCTCTGCAGCAGACGGCTTTTTTGAAAACATAGTGACAAAAGAAGAAATTGCTCAAAACGAGCAATTTCTTCTTTTGCCACAATGTTTTCCACTTTTAGTCATAGGTTATCCATTCAATTATAGAGATTTTCTATTTTTTGACAAAATATGTGCAAAGTCGTCTGTTGCATAATTGTCGTATAAGGGAAAGGGTTAACCTAAATCACTGTGAAAAAGAATTTTTTTAACAAGTGTTCAGTAAATGGGTACATAATACATTATTCATAAGTTTCTTAATACCAATTCCTTAAGGATTCCAGCCCATGAGAATACAATTATATATACACTGAAAGTAACACGACAAAATCAAAGCACTGAAAGTGCTAGCGGCCTGAGCGCTGCAGGAAGGTTTGAGAAGTAGTGAAAATGTGAAAGGAATTACAATTACAGCTTATGTTTATGTATTTATTGATAAGAAGTTGAAAGATCATATCAAAAATAGTATATATTATAAAACTGCCAATTTGAAATCAGGAGGACCTTGTTCGCACTATATCGCTCACCTGAGTGCAATAGCTCACAAGTATACACATTTAAGACATAAAGAATCAATGGAAAATTGGACAGCAGGTTTAGGCAGATTATTTTGAAGTTTCTGGCTCATTATATTGAGAAATAGGTCAATGTAAAATTAACTTCCATCAAGTAGAAATAATTTCTCTAAACCATGTTCTAGACTGGGAGAAAGTGTTAGATCAATACAATACTCACCAAGAAAATTACTCTGACAAAGATTTGAAATGCAACCTCCAGAGTATTATCAAGATGTTCCTTCATTTGGCCTAGTGACCTGATATGACCCATACTCGAAAATGGACTGGATATTATCAATACAAACATTCTGACGAAGTTTCAAGCTGCTGAAGTAAAGAATGCGGCCCACAGACTATTAACAAGGTTTTCCTCTAATTTGGCCTAGTGACCTAGTTTTTAACCCATATTCGAACTTGGCATAGATATCATTAAAATAAACATTCTGACCAAATTTTAAAACATGTGGCTTCTACAGTGTTGAAAAGATTTTCCTTCAATTTTTCCAACTGACCTAGTTTGTGAACAGACATGAAGAATATTGAAACATGGCCTACATATCATACAGACAAACATTCTGAAACAGTTTCAACATGCTTAAATTAAAAATGCAGCATCCAGAGTGTAAACAAGAGTACCCTTCAATTTGGCGTTGTGACCTACTTTCTGACCCAAACGAGGCCCAATTTCTGGCGGAAAGCAAAACTATTATAAACTGATACATACATTTGCCTTTTACTTCCGATTAAGTAAAAAAAAAAGTATGAAAAAAAGACTGCATTTCGATATGTTTGCAAACAAAACGTTTTGAACAAGACATAAATTTGAATTTTACTTCCGGTTCAGTAAATAAAAAGTATGAACAAACGACTGAATTTGGATGTATGCATTCTGACGCGTTTAACTAATTGTGAACTGAATTATGCGTACGACAGTGTGTGTCAGTTACTCGCCGCCTGGAAGCGATACTTGGACAGGAGCATTCTCACAATTCGAACCGCCGCACTGATAACGCCTCTCGCGTCGGACTTTTTCAGGCAAATAAAGCAGAACTTTTGTTTACATGGACAACCGTTTTATTGCAAGCCTCTTTATGTTCAATAAACATACCGCATTTTGGACATGCACGGATTGCTGGACAGTCTTTGACCTCAACTATCTCTATTGCCGTACAATTCTTGATAATCCTGAGTCAGGGGACCTCGCCTCTACAGTTGAGGTTGCCGCATCGTACCGGATGTCAGCAAGGTCTTTAAGCAATACCAGCAGAAATCATAACTCATCCCACTGTTCTTGGTACAAATTGGACAGACGACTCGCTTGTCCCGTTTGCACTTTATCTCGCAAAAGAAACAACATCTCGGACATTCTTGTATTCCAACAGCTTTCCGTAATCTTAGTTTCGAATTATTTTATTTCGTTGTTCGTCAATACGGAAAGACGCTTGACGGTTAATTATTGCGATAATCGGATACGCCCTCTTTGTTAGGACAACGTATTTATAAATGTCCTGCTGTTATAAGACTTCTACAATAGGCTATCAATGATCCCGGAACAACACAAAAGGAAATAGAAATATTAATGTATTTCGGAAAATCTCTAAATTATACGAAAAAAAACCATGAATGGGTTTTTTCGCTTATAGTTAACAGGTGTGAGATTTTTTTTTTTTTTTTTTTTTTTCAATAACCCATGAAGCTTTCTGAAATGAAACTGGAAAAATTCAATGGGGGCCGCCATTTTGGGTATGTATAAAATGAGCCGAGAAACACGGATTGAAAAAAAATTATTGTCGTCTTTTTAATAAATTTTTTTAAATCGATATTTTGGGTATGTATAAAATGACACAAAAAACACGGATTTTTTAAATTATTGTCGTCTTTTTAATATTTTTTTTTTTAAATCGCTATTTATTAAAGTGCTGTGTTTTGGGGGAATTAACATTTGTACGAAAAGGTAAAAATAAATGGAACTCTGTAAGAAATATGTTTTCCCGTTCGTCAAAAAAAACGACAGCATTAGACTTCTACGCCTGAACCTAAATGTTGACTGTATCGTAGTCAAAGAAGGATGTGACGTCATTTCCGTAACACTTCATCTTGGCGTAACGTCAATGGAGCGACGTCGTTTCCCGCAAAAAAGTGGTATCAACAGGAAATACCCCAAATTCCTATACATGAGCTATTTATCAAACATTGTGGCAAAAGGATAACTTTCTCATAAGGAGCAATTGTTCTTTTAGCGACAATCTTTCCCTAAATCGTCTGTTGCAAAGGCCTCAGAAACCGTCTCTAATAGGGAAAGGGTTTAGCAGAAATGTGACCCCTTACATCATTTGTTCCAGTCATATTGACTGGTTGAAAAAGGCAGTTGCCAGGTGGCATCAGCAAAGAGCTGATCTTTTTGCTTCTTTACCATAATGCAGGTGATCGATTAAGGATCATCTTGGCCATCATGTTTTAACCTAGTTCATTATAAATGTATTCCTTGATTTTCTGAAAGTTTTTACTTTATTATTTTCTGTTTGTAATAATAGACGACAGCAATACGAATTCCAAATATTTTTTGATAATGCACGAAACATGACATTAACATTATTATTGTCTAGTCAATTACTTATAAATCCTTTTTTATGGCCAAAGTATGCTCTTTAATTTTTGTTTATAATTATCTTGCGTTTTTTCGTAAATAGGTAGCACCTATAGATATATTAATTCAATTTATGTAACGAAAATTTCTAAAGATGAAATAAATGAACATTTAGAGACATTTTCAATTCCATATGAATGATGCTTTAGATTTTTATATATATAATTAATATGATTATTTGAAAATTGCAAGCGTATTAAAAACAGAGTCACAATGACTTATTGTATAGAAAGTTATTAATTTAAAGTTTCACATCTTAGAGATTCTTCGTCAATTAATTCGGAATTGACCTCAGTAAGTCGACACAACATCATTATGGAATGGTTCAACATTTATTCGTTCAAAATCACATAAGCCAATAGCTAACAGTTATAACACACTAAACAAGAGAAAGTTGATGCAAGGCATCAATGTCGCCGGAAAAGACTGCATTGATTTATTTATGTATTCTTGACTTTCCTTAGTCTATTCAAACATTTGCTTATAAATTTTATATTCATACCTAAAATTAGGGTATCTATAAAAAATTAACGAAATGTGTACACATTTATCTTGGCTTAAAATTTAATTTTGCTGTTGTTACTTATTTAAATAATAGTATTCATTCATATAATTTCAATGTTTGTCAATCTTATTCGAATCACAAGGTAAATATCCTGGTATTGCTTTAAAGGGAGGTAATTTGAAGAAAACAAAAGTCTTCAAAAGGAGAAATATATCAGCATTACCGTCTACAGTTTAAATTGTTCTATTGTTTGTGGATTTAAAAATGTTCTTTTTTTCTTATTTCTACATGTACAACGAAATATTGCGGCTTCTCTTTGACGCTTTGCGTCAAACATTCGTCTTGTACTTGTCTAAAATAAAATAATAGCACTCGCTTTTTCATATCGAAATGCGCATGCGCGAAAATCGATGTTAAAGGTCACGAAACTACACAACAGAATAGGGTCTATATTTAGCTTAGAAACAGTTCCTACTTTAGATATTCATGGATTAACATTATTAAATGAATTCTACACAAATCAAGACATCTCTTTGAACATGAAAACAACATTTAGTAAGTTAAAATTGCTATTAAAATGAGAATCCGAAATTGACCTCAATGATGACACATACGAGTCTGCATTAAGGGGGAAGCTAAGGGGTGTTGGTTCACGTCTTGAAGGGACCACTTTTGTCTTCGTAAATAAGACAAAAAACTTAAATGCGAGTGAAATAAAAAAAACTGCAAACATTAAAAAATCGGAATATTTATTTCATTTTAGATGTGTCATTTATTAGTGTTCGTAAACAACCACAATTGTAATATGTTCAAATCATCTAGATTTGTTTCTTTCTAATAATAAGCCGCCCTCCCATGTGATTTCCGAAAAGCTATTAAAAATAGAAGTCGCGGGCTTCTGCCCGGCGACTAATAAGAACACAATGTATGTGTAATACGCCGTTTTCAACACTCTTTTAGTTATATGAGCCGTTCCGAGAGAAAACCAACATTATGGGCTCTGCGAAATGTATCGACCCAGATCAGCCTGCGCAGTCCGCGCAGGCTAATTCGGGCCGATACATTCCGTCTAAGGGGGATAGAGGTATAGAGTATTGATTCCTGGAACAGAAAATCCACAGGAGGTGAAAAGTGTCAGTCCGGGTTAGCCTTTAAGCTGATCCGGGTCGATACTTTACGCATAGTCCACAATATTGGTTTTCCCGCGGAACGGCTCATATCAAGACATTTAATGGTACAGTGCAAGTACTACCGGTATAATTTATCCCGACATCGATGGTTCAATCGTAATGCCATCCCCGCAACAACCTGAAGCTCCAAGGAAGGAGTTGATTACTACTACGCTTTTGGTTGATCGACCGGGAATCGAACCTTGGTCACGCACTCGATAACCAATACACCACGGGGACTTTCATGCTATTGTGAATATATATCATGCATGTCAAGGTTGTTTGGTTTTTATTAAAAACCACTAACTTTATTGTTTATAAAAGGCCTATGGCCCAAAATGACATCGACTTCTACAAATGATTGTCTTATTTTTCAGTGAGCCGATAAGGCGGGTATATTTATTGTGTTTGTTGTTTTATATTTAGGGTAGCATAGACTTTATTTAAACACATTGTGGAAAGGGATTTTTCTGGAGGAATTGCAAATTGAAGACAATGATAATTTCATAATAATTTAAAGTCTTGATGGTGTAGAGCTAGAGCCTCCGACTAGTTTGAGGTCGCGGCTTTGATTACCGGCTTGTTCATAACAAATACTTTATCAATGGCTTTACCCTTTTGCGCTTAGAGTTATTTGGTTAGCATAACGGCTGACTTACTTGTAACAGGGTAATAATAATTTCTTTATTTAATTGTTGATTTAATGGATCAATTGGCCAGTAGTACTAGTATCTAAACCCAGTAAACCTTGTGATTTAACTGAAGAGTTGTTGAAATCGGCGTTAAACACCATACACTGTAATTATTCAGTAAAACAACATACTAATGGCGTGTCAATACGGCATTTCAGCTCTTTGCCCTCCTTCCTCGACGTCCAGTGTAAACATATCTGATTTAACCGTCAACTGGACTTTTGAATCGTACATCTTCGGAATAAACTCGGATTTTTCACTTTCCATGTCTACGCTTTCGACACGGGCCTCCTCCATGTCTGTCTATGTCTGTCTCTCTAGCTATATGTATCTCTCTATGTCTGTTTCGGTCTCTCTCTCTCTCTCTCTCTCTCTCTCTTTCTTTCTCTTTCTCTCTCTCTCTTTCACTCTCTCTCTCTCTCTCTCTATATATATATATATATCTCCTTGTCTCTCTCTGTCCCCCTCTCTCTCTCTCTCTATGTGTGTTTCTGTCTCTCAGTCTTTCTCTCTGTATCTCTATGTCTCTGTCTTTCTCAGTCTGTCTATGTCTGTCTGTCTGTCTGCTTGTCTGTCTGTCTGTCTGTCTGTCTGTCTGTCTGTCTGTCTGTCGTCTGTCTGTCTGTCTGTCTGTCTGTCTGTCTGTCTGTCTGTCTGTCTGTCTGTCTGTCTGTCTGTCTGTCTGTCTGTCTGTCTGTCTGTCTGTCTGTCTGTCTGTCTGTCTGTCTGTCTGTCTGTCTGTCTGTCTGTCTGTCTGTCTGTCTGTCTGTCTGTCTGTCTGTCTGTCTGTCTGTCTGTATGTATGTCTGTCTGTATGTCTGTCTGTATGTCTGTCTGTCTGTTTGTCTGTCTGTCTGTCTGTCTGTCTGTCTGTCTGTCTGTCTCTATGTCTGTCTGTCTCTGTCTCTCTCTATCTCTCTTTCTGTCTGTCTCTGTCTCTATCAATAAATGTATGTCTGTCTGTCTCTGTTTATCTGTCTATCTCTCTATCTGTCTATCTTTCTCTCTGTCTCTCTGTCTATGTCTGTCTTTCTCTATGTCTCTCCCTTTCTCTCTATGTCTATGTATATTATCTTTAGGAAGAGAAATCACACACACACTCATAGTTTTCCATGTGAGCGAGGAGAGTGTCTATTTTGTCTATGTATGAAATGTTTAGGAAGACGTATGAAACACCCGCTCAGTGTTTACCATCTGAGCGAGGACAGTGTTTATTGTGTCTATGTATAGCATTTTTAGGAAGACAAATGAAACACACACTCATAGTTTTCCATCTGAGCGAGGAGAGTGTATATTTTGGCTATGTGTGGCATCTTTGGGAAGACATATAAAACACACTCAAGAGTTTTCCATCCGAGTGAGAACAACTGCTTAATACGATCAATGCATTTGAAAGTTGTAAGCTAAACATCTTCACTGGAGGACAAATAAGTATATGTATCTAACCTTGGTTTAAACAATATATTATTCAGTTGTATTTACATATGTACATACTAATACATATCATATTGACTTTAGAAAGGACTGTGCAGAAAGCATTAAGCTTATATATATGAAGCTCTCTCCTTGGTTATTGCATTTTTTAAAATCTTAAAAATATGTATACTGAATTTACAATTATTATGCGCTTTTTGTTAGATTGTTTTATTGATGAAAAACGAGAAGAAGAAGAAGAAGAAGAAGAAGAAGAAGAAGAAGAAGAAGAAGAAGAAGAAGAAGAAAAATCGCTCAAGATTGTCAATGGATAGTTCGTCTTATGGTACTTCGACTTTATACACTTATAAACAAGGGAGTTTTGCTTCTAGTGACGTATATGTGTTAGTGACATCATGGCTATTCTACCAAAGGATACGTGGGGTCTTCCCCTACTATATTAAGCTGGCATTTAATTTTGTGAATGGTACATATTACATTATAGCAAGATTCTCCTCAGTTCGTGCATTAAAAAGCATTAAATTCGTAGCATGAGGTATGCACCATTCTCGCTGTGGTTTCCAATAGATCATGTAACAATGGTATAGTGTTCTGCTGATGTTGGAATAACATATTCTTTGAAATTATTAAGAATATATTATATACTCAATGATAAAATATAGAGATTTCCCAACTTGAGAAAACCTATAACATGCTTTTTGTCTACTGAGCAATATCGCCTAGTGTGCAATATAGCTCACTAGCCGGATTTTCGGAACTACTTTTTTTAATCTCTAATCTCTAAAAAAAAACCTCATCGTTAAACACTTATAAGCTCCGTTTTCACTACTTAATAATTTATTTCCATGATGAACAGTTAAATAATCCACAATTGCACTTTTAAATACGCAAATAAGAGCTTGAATCGACATGACACATTTATTTCAATCAATGTACACATTTGTCGGTGCGCGCGTAGTGACGTCACTGCAAAACTGGCCGATTACGTCATTCAGATCTCTCCGCTTCTGAGCTAAAAATAAATGAGCTGCACAGGGGTATTGTCGTTTAAAAACGAAAATTATCGCCGAGTATATAATATATAGTCTAATAAACATCGTTTACATGATTTGAAAATTAAATCCCTCGTGAAAGAGATTCTTACATATAAAAACTCGTGCGCTATGGCGTACTCGTTTTTATATCGCAAGAATATCTTCCACTTGGGATTTAAATCCCGTATCATGAAAACAATGTTAATTAAACTTTATATAATCACTCCTTATATTCAAATGCTACGTGGCACTTTTATCTGACAAACTGCAATACATATATAATTAAACTGATAAGGTTTTTCAATTAAACATCTTTAAATAATAATAGTAGGTACTGATGATGTCGGGGAAGTGGCCTGACAAGATATTTTGATGGTTGACTGTATGAAGGGATTGACTTGTATCATCGATATCTTCGTACATTACTGTTTCTAAAAATGTCAACAAAAGCTATGAGTACTTTAAATCACATGACAAATTAAAGTTCTACATTTTAAGTTCTTTAATCCATCTTAACTTTATTTGCACGCCTATTATTGTTTTTGTGTAAATACTTTATTTCTATCCGTATCATATTTAAAACTACATGTATATGCTTTTATTTTCAGTGCACCAATCATTAGTACGTCTTTTTCTGTTATGTAGGTTTGTTATTCATGTCGAAAATGAGATCATTAGGCTAATGTTATTTGTTACCATATACCCGACTTTAAGTAAAGATTCTTGTATTTTCCTGTGCTACTTTTGTGTATGTGTTTGTATAGTTCTTCGCCCTTCATCCATGTTTTACTTGGATATATACGATAATATACATATATTTATAGTATTACGTTCAACTTCAAGCGATGAGTACATCCATACGTCACTTTGACACAGGGATTCCAGAATCTTGTAAGACAATTAGTACCCCTGGGACATGTTGAAGATAATAATAATAATAATAATAATAAAATCTTTATTTAACGAAGGTTGCACATTAAGTAATATAACAAATGAATTGCATATGACTTATCTGCCATGTGGCCTTCAAATAGAAACTACATTTCAATTTGAATAAGGTGAATGTTAGTATGATACTATGATACAATGTACTTAAGATGGTGAATGATAGATGAGAACATGAAATGATAAAACAGTAGGCAGACACAAATGAACTGTTATGTTTGCTTTTATGCAAATATAAACATTGATATTGAACATGTTATTGAATTAAGTTGTTATTGGGATAGGGTCTTATTTTTCTTGTAGTAAGTGATATTTCACTCTATTTTTGAAAGTTTTATTGTTGCTGATATTGCGAATTTCCAATGGTAATTCATTCCAAACACGCATTCCATAGAAGGTAAATGTATTTTTGCCGTAGTTAGTGCGAGGTATATAGGGTAGAGTAAGATCATTGTTTGTTTGTGATCTCAGAGTATACGATTGGTTTTTAGATATTGTTATTACATCATTCATATAGGACGGCGTCATGTTGTTAATTGTTTTATGAATGAGAACCGCAGCATGGTAACGACATCTTTTGTCAAAATTAAGCCAACCCATTGATTGTAAAATACACTCGGAATTTGATCTTTTGGCTTGGTTTAGAACCAGTCTTGCGGCTCGTTTTTGAAGCTTAATAATTTTTATTGCGTTTTTTCTTTGACAAGTACCCCAAATATGGCAACAATAATCAAGCAGTGGTACAATGTAGGCATTGTAGAACATCGTTTTCATGTCAAAAGTGATGAGGTAAGATATTCGTTTAAGCAATGAAATTTTGGTGTTAATATTTTTTCTGACTTTCGTCACTTGAGTGTTCCACGATAGTGTTTGGTCAATATAAATCCCTAATATGTTTTGTTCAGTTACATTGTTTAAAGCTACATTATCTATTGTCAATTTAAGTTTACTTGAAGATTTTATTTTGTTGGCTGTTCCAATAAGCATACATTTCGTTTTCGAGGGATTGATCGCCATGTTGTTAACTTTACACCAATTTCCAATATTGCTCAGTTTTGTTTGCAGCGTGATTTGAATGTCAGATACACTTTTGCCTGATTGATACAATGTTGCGTCGTCGGCATACATATCAATGTTATTGTTTTCACACTCGTAAACAATGTCGTTTATATAAATTAAAAATAGCAGCGGTCCGAGGATCGATCCTTGAGGCACGCCAGATTGTATAAGGAGTTCATCAGATCTGTTGTTTTCTACTACGACACTTTGTTTTCGATTTTTTAAGTAAGAATTAAAAAGTCTTAATGCTGATTCATTAAAATGATAAAGTTTAAGTTTGTGGAGTAAAATTGTATGATCAACTAAATCAAAGGCTTTACGGAGGTCCAGGTACACACTGCCGATGAGTTTTCCTTCGTCTATATCTTTCATCCAAGAATCTATTAACCTTGTCAGTGCTGTAATACAAGAATGGTCTTTTCGGAAACCGGACTGATATGTGTGTATTATATCAGTTTTTTTAAAATATTCATGCATATGATTAGCAATGTGTCTTTCAAAGATTGTTGACAATGTTGGCAATATGGAAATAGGCCGATAGTTTGCCGGGTCTTCACGAGTACCAGATTTAAAGAGAGGAATAACTTTCGCTTGTTTTAATTTATCAGGAAAAGTCTTACTTGCAATACTGTTATTAATGATTGACGTTATACTCGAAATCACTGTATCACCGCAATACTTAATTATTTTTGGACTTATTCCATCAATTCCTGTTGATTTATTAATGTTCAACTTGTTAATTATTAATTTAACTTCATGTGTCGAAATAAATGGAATTTCAAAAATATTGTTTGCAAGTTTTTCGTCAAGCTTTTTTTGTAATTTTACAAATGTGTTTGGTGAAAAATCGGTTAATGTAACTAAGGATGAAATATTCACAAAATATGTATTCAATTCATTAATAATGCGCAAGTCTGTTGTTAGAATTTCAGAGTTTTTCTTTAACGTACGCGGAAGCTGAACAGTTCTAGATTGGTTTAAATTTGAAATATATTTAAGATTTTTCCATAAGTATTTGACGTCTTTATTCTCCGGAATTGCTTTGTTGAAAAAATTTCTTTTATGTCTTTTTATTGTAGCCGTTACCTTATTTCTAAGTATTTTATACTGTTCAAAGTTACCATCCTGATGGAATTTATTGCGTTGAAAAATCATGGACTTAATTTCATCACAAAACCAACCTGGTTGTGTGTCATATTTAATTCGCTTAGTTTTCACTGGTGCTATATCAGATAATACTGTATTAAGTATGTGGTAAAGCAAATTCAGCGCCTCATTTGGATCGCTCAATATCTCAACAGTATGTATTGACAATTGGAGAATTCTTTCTTTGAATACGCTTATATCAAACTGTTTAAAAGATCTGTACTGCATATACTTATGCAAACTTTTTGAAAGCGACATGGTGCTCGTATGTGTAAAACTTATCGGATAATGATCGCTAAGCGACAGCGGTGAAACAAATACTTCATTTATGTTAGTGACGTAACATGATGGTGTATAAATATGATCTATTATTTTTTCTGAGTATTTAGTTACACGTGTTGAAGATTCAACAAGTTGCACGAAATCAAATTTTGAAACTAAGTCGACCCATTTAGTGTTATTAAAGTGTTTATCCGTATTCGCAGATAAATAATTAATATTAAAATCGCCAAGTATGTAATATTCCGACCGCGATAAATCGACTCTATCTAGTTGCGCTTCGTATAAATCGATCCAAGTCTGTCCTGCGTTAGGAGGTCGATAAACAAAGTTTAATAAAAACGCTTTACTGTTTGTGCTATTAATCTGAATCCACACGGATTCTATATCATCGTTTTCATATTCTAGACAACGCTTGTACGATAATTTATTTGACATATAAACAATGATACCGCCACCCTTTTTCTTACCGACACGATCTTTTCGTTCAAACGTAAAATAATTAATTTTCAAACAGTTGTCATCGATGTTTTCATGCATCATACGCAAAGATGTGTGGTTTGAAGCACTGTCAGACACAGATGAGGCAGACATAGGCGAAGACGTGACTCAATTCACAGACTATGTGACTGAGCAATGGGTTGAGAGAAACAGATAATCATTTGCAGACAGAGGAACCACGGAAACCTTAAAGGCCGGAAAAAACGACTGAAAAAAACCACCAACCGACTGTCTGCTGAATGAGAGGCTGGAACCCTGTCTCAAATTGATTTTTCTTATTTATATAACAGTGAGACAGTTTGAAAGTCACATATCAGACACATTTGATATAAATAAGAGCTGTCAGAGGACAACGCGCTCGACTTTTTCATGCTTGCCAATAAACCAAAACTATTTTGGGGTGGTACAGAAAACATTATCCAAGTTCTTTATCATATTATTTATAATCAAAGTACTATATAAGTCGAAAAAGGGCCATAATTCTTACAAAAATCATGGCAGAGTTATGCACTCTTGTCTGTTGATAGAGTTAATGGTGGTGAACAAGCATGGTACGATTAAAAGCAATATATCTTATAGTCTTAAAAAGAATTGAGGTGGTACAAAGAATCTTAGTCAGAAAAGGGCAATAATTCTTACCGAAACCATGACATAGTTATGTCCTCTTGTATGTTGATAGAAGTAATGTTGGTGAACAAGTATGGTAAGTTTCAAAGCAATATCTCTTATGGTTTGTTAAAAAAGTGAGGTGGTACACAAACCTTAACCAATGTGTGACGCCAACGCCTACGCGCAAACGGTTAGGAACGACATGCTTAACAAGAGGGCCATGCTAGCCCTGGAAGCTATCACCTGAATCGTGTAATGTTTGCCCCACAGGTATTATTTGAACAATTTTGAAAGAAGACCACTACACAGTGCTACACACCAATTGTCTGAGCCTTTAGGCAGATGGAAAAGGGTTTGAATATATGTTTATAGTAATAAGACATCTACATAACAATTGATTTAATTAATTTTACAAGTCACTTAGTCAAATATTTACATCTATAAAGTAGAAAATTGTTCATACGGAGTAAATTCTAATTTTGCCACAATGTTTTCAGTCATTGAAATTACATTTTAAAAATTGAGTGGTCCAAATATCCTTAATGTTTGGTTAGTGTTATATATTGAATATATATAAGTTTCCTTATTTGTATATAAAATTTATATACAAATAAGGAAACTTATATATATTATAGAAAGAACCGTCTTCTATCATTCTTATCTATTCGAACGAAAAGAAAACAACCACAAATACAACCATGCCTCCTGCTAAATCTGCCGTCTGGAAACATTTTAAGGGCACAGCAGATGACAAGTCAGTTAAATGCATACTATGTAGTGCAGAACTCGCTTACAACGGAGGTACCACTAGTATGCACAACCATCTCCGCCTGAAACACACAGAAACTACAGCTCCGAGTTAAACTAACAATATACGCAGTAAATGGGGACGCATTCACTTTTAGGAAATGTTGCGATAAAGGTCATATCTGTTAGGCGTGTATATGTTACGGACACCGGTTTAATTGAAAACCGAAAGAAAACAAAAACATTCCGATTGTTTATTTATATTTCTTTTTGCATTGACGATAAAGATATTATTTTATTAAATGTATTGTTTATCATTCTTTGTATTGTTTTCCTTTCATCGTTTGACTTGCTTTGATTTTGCGTCTTTAAAGAGATATACAGTTTGCACACAAACCTGTGGATGTTTACGCCAATAGGTCATTACCATTCCGAGAGACAAGACGTTTGATGACGGAATGAACAAAATGTGATTTCTTGCGAGTACCCGAGTACTCGATCGGAAGAGTTCACGAGTACCCGAGTACTAATATCGGTACTCGTTCCCATCCCTAATATAAATGCTTTAAAAGTTATCTGCAACATATGTGTTGTATGTGGGAAAGGGATAACCAAATATTGTCTTAAAAAATATCCCTATAAAAGTACGTGTTTTTTTTTGTAATCCAAGGCCCTGCAACATTTACAGTTTGATTAGTTGACCTAAAATTAGTATCATTTTCTCCTATATCTTGTTTTCTTCACCACAGACGATTTGTGCACCTCTGCTTTTACATATTTTAAAACATAGAAAAATATGAAATTGTTTATCCCTTTCCCATATACAATATATCAGAAGCAGACCACTTTGAAATCATCTGGATAACAAGAGGACCATAATGGTCCTATATCGCTCACCTGATTTAATCAAACTTAAAAAGTTTTCAAAGTCGTCTGGCTGCAGATATGTTGGAAATGGTTAACAGAAACTTCCCTCATATGATGTACTATTTCAACAGTTTATGATATTTCCATTTATCATTTCCTAGTTTCTAGAACATATATATATATGTAATTGACAGACATCACGGATTTTTTTAAAACCTCTCCTAAAGCTCATTTATCATATATTTCCTTCTTTGTTCGACCAATTAGTAAGATTTCATTAATACTACGACCAGCTCAGATGTGTTAGGAATTCCCTCAATTAATTGCAATTTACAATTAATTTAAGCTTATCTGATGATAACATACTCATTGTGAGCTTTTGTGATAATCCTTCATCATCCCTGCATCACTGGTGTAGTTGTAGAGAAACTGTCGCAGGTGCGGGAGGTAACGGGTTTGATGACAGACGGGTCATACTAAAGACCAAAAATGGTAGTAATGGCTTCCTCTCCTTGGCGCTCAGGATTGTGGGGTCAGCATGACAACTGACTCGCAGGTGTCAGGATAAATGAACCAGTAGTACTGGCAACTTACCCAAGAAACTTCGTAATATAACTGTAAAATTGTTTAAAGCGGTGTTAAACAACATACAAACAATCAAACCATTCTGCATCATCCGTCAGCAGCCATTTCTTAAAACAACATCTGCTTTTAAATGACTTGACCAATGTAACCAAACTGCAACAGATCTTCTTTTTTTTTTGTCTTTCTTTCAAAAGGTTCAAATAATTAAATTCTATGTTGCAGCGGCATCAGAAGAGAGGATTTTTTTTTTTTCTTATATGAAACTTTCTTATTTCAAGATGACACTGTGGCGGTATATTCCTTATTTGACCCTCTATCCACTTTTCAAGCCATGCTATGTGTATAACAACATACAAAATTACTTACAAAAACCCATAAAAGACTGAACAATAGTTGAGTCTTGTAATACGTGTACAATGGATTCTGCATGGCAAGTAGATCAAACTGAAACTGTTTCTTAGAAAACAATATACTAAAATAACTGACATACTATATACATGTGAAGCTAGATATTCATAAGCATGGTTGACTGTCTTTTCAGTTAAATAGAAGATGCACTATCATGAAATGCTATTACATTATGGTAATACTTATCTGCATTTAAATATGTGCATAAATAAACTGATAATCCCATCCTATATGTTGTTTGAACCTCTTTACTCTGTCAAAATGGAGCATACCCATTCGCTTTTCCAACTTTTATAAATGTCTTTTTCCTACCCTTTGAGCTTGAATATTAAATGTGTCATTTCTCACAATGATGTCAATGTTACAAGAATAACCACTAATGTATAGTGATATCATAGCAATTGGATCGGAAACAATATTTTTCTTAAAAATAAAGATTGTCAAATCATTTTTTTTAGCGCATTATTAATTTACTCGCTATCACGTTCTACTATATCGATGCATACATATTACATATACGTGGGCTGCATAACTTTACTAAATGTACAAATTTGTAATGAAATAAAATGAGGACTATTATATGCGTTAAAGTCTTCAGAAATGATTCTTCATCCTTTCGTGGGAATGGCCAAACGTAGGAAAGAAAACGGGGAAAATAGGGATAATTATAGTGCATGCTGGGATATGGTAAGTGATATCTGCTTACTGATATCACACAACAAAACAAATAACACTGTTAGTCAAATAGAGAAAAAGAGTGACATTGAGAATGTGGCTGATTATCTATTGTCTGTTGGTATGGAAGGGTCTAGGGATGAGCTGTTAAACGTTTCTAGGTTTGCTCATGCAAGTCAGTATTGTTGTAATGCATCTGTTAGGTCCTATAGAGACATTGTCTGTTCTGCAGAGGTTGCTGGAACGTTTCTTATTGCCCCTGTCTCAACGGTTGAGTGTGAGAAAGGATTCAGTAATCAGAACTTGGTCAAGACCTTTCTAAGAAATTCGATATCAGTTTCTGCCCTTGATCATTTGATTTCAATTGGTGGCCCCAGTGTGGACTATTTTGATTTAAAACTGCCTTTCAGGTTTGGGATGGAGAAAAGAATCGAAGAATCCTGGTCTGAGACTGATGTTCTTGTATTGTATGTAAATATAATCATGTTTTTAATGGAACTAAAATGAAACAATATGTGCTTTTCATACATGTTATGGTATCTTATAAATAATACATGTGCTATTGGTTAGTGAAAAGACCTGAATGAAATAAGAGGAAAAAACAATACATTTGGTTTAATTGTGTTTTTTATACCCTTTGATTGTTGATTTTTTTTGTTTCATGTTTGTTCAAAGTTGGCTCAAATTTTGGCTCCAACTTTTTTCTTTGGCTCCTTTTTTTTTAATTTGGCAAAAGTGTTGGCGAAAGAAAAAATATATCCAGAGGAGGTCCTGAATACTGTGTAAATTGCGCTCTTTCCAACACTTCCTATTGGGGTAAAAAACTAGGTCACTAGGTCAAATTTTATAATAACTTTATCAACACTCTAGAGGCCACAGTTATCTTCCAATCTTTATGATAAATCATCAAAACTTTTGTATACATAAAATTGCAGTCAAGTTTTAAATTTTTATGACAAATTATCAGAACTTATGTCTCTATCACAAATCAGTCAAGTTCGAAACTGCGTCATAGAGGATAAAAACCAGGTCCATGGGTCAAATTTAATAATAACTTTATTAACACTGTAGATGCCACATTTTACTCCCGATCTTTATGAAAATTCATCATAACTTTTTACTCCATCAAATCTCAGTTGTCAAGTACTATAAACTAGGTTAATAGTTAACATTTAGGAAGAATAAACTTGTTAACACTCTAGAACTCTGGTTGTTATTCCAATATTTATTACAATTCATCAGAAATTTAGTTTCCTTGAATCCTCAGTCCAGTACCAAACCAGGTCACATGGAGTCATAAACTAGGTAATTAATTCAGTTAAAAGGGCGAGACACGAGGTCCGAAGTCCGAGGTCTTGTGTTGAATTATTAGAAGAGATAGGACTGCGTGGATGCGCTGGATCATCTCGACCTAGTATAGTCAAAAAGCCTTACGGTTGGTTTAGGTAAGCGGTCGTTGTCATTTTATCAACAATTAATATATTATGTTGAAAGGCTTTATTGCACGTATAGGAGAAAAGAGAGTTACAACTGCTTGCTTGGGGCCTCGTCACGCAAACACCGTCATCCGGGGATTTTTTAAATATAAAGGAAGGCCAAGTATACAGATTGCATCATTTTATAGTCGGACCTTTTTAGAACTGCTATGTAGAGACTTCAAATAAACTAATGTATACGACTAACTGGGGATTAACCTAATCAGCCTGTACTAAGGTACAGCTTGATATGAATCTTTGCTGGTTCCCACATCCCTAAGGTCGATTTTCGTGTGGTGTAGTCACAGATCGGCCTCGTCTTATCAGAATAAACACAAGCTGGCATAATCTTGTAAGTAATATGTGAACAGTGCATATCTTGATCTACGTTCAATGTAACAGTTAAGCAGTGTCCAATCTAGGAGGGAGGACCGTGCTTATTCTCCTTCTGTTTTGAATTTTCGCCCCCTAAATTTGTATGGAAGGGGGGGGGGGGGGGGGGGGGGGGGGGGTTAGACACTTCATTGTTCACAAAAGCAAACTTGTACTTTTACCCATGGACACTCTGAGAACCGCAAGGACTTCGGTATTCTTTCTATATACAGACAGACGAAATCCCCTTATAATTCAATCTACAATTATATTCAGATTAACCATGGTAGTAGCTTCTGAAGAAAGAACTAGAATTGTAACCCCAATTATTTTACTACTGTGCCTTTTTAAGGTAGATAATCCCAATTGACTCGTCGATTACCGTAAATGGTCGTTAGTGATCGGTATTTTTCGTTAGCTTTCAGGTCATTTCCACCGAAAATGACCAACAATTCCAAGAACAATACCCATCTCTTACAACCTTGCTGGGAATTGTCAAGTCCATTAGTTTTTTTTTTTTACATGACACACACACACACACACACACACACACTCGTAAATGTCTTATCCATAATAATTCAGAAGAGATTGAATATAGAAACACACAAATTTAAACAACTGGCAAATTGAAAGTAATAATGATTTTATTTGCAAACAACAAATTAAATACAATAGGCACTTTAAATACAATATCAAACTGAATTATTTTGGGATCAAGCGAGGGCTTTCCGTGCAGAAAGATTGTTAAATCGTCTGATGTCACCAGATGGCCATGTGTGTCTCAAGGCCATGAGTAATGTTTGTATAGGTTCACCTATATTACCCCCTTTCTAATTCCGCAGAAACCAGTTTTACATATAATTAAATTATTTGTGTTTGAGCAACCAACTATACATCTTTACCACCTAGGTAATTTTCATTTGTGTGGTTGTGATTGGCAAAGTGGTTTAAGGGGAAATATGACAATAAAATGTTGATTGATGACAACACATGTTAATGTTCAAGTGAGCTAAAATGTGTATGTCACACGCTTTTGTAAAACTTAAAAAAGCTCTTACAAATTGGCATTTAAACCCTAAGGGGATGTAAGGGTTACTTGATTTAAACCCTAAGGTGATGTGACGGTTACTTGATTTAAACACTAGGAGATATGGCGGGTACTTAATTTAAACCCTGGGGGGATTTGACGGTGTCTTGATATGGACACTAAGGGGGTGTGAGGGTTACGTGATATATAAACCCTATAGGTATGTGATGGTTACTTGATTTTAACCCTAGGGGATGTGACGGTTTTTTATTTAAACCCTAGGGAGGTGTGAGGGTTACTTGATTTAAACCCTAGGGGGTGTGACAGTTGGTGATTTAAACCCTAGGGGGATGTAATGGTTACTTGATTTAAACTCTAAGATGATGTGACGGTTACTTGCTTTAAACCCTAAAGGGATTTGTCTTTTTTTTTTATTTAAACGCTAGAGGGATGTGACGGTTACATGATTTAAACTCTAGGGGGTAGTGAGGGTTAATCGATTTAAACCCTAAGGGTATGTGAGGGTTACTTGATTTGAACTCTAAGAGTACGTGCTGGTTACAAATATGCAAACACACTTTTCTTTAAGCGTTTAACTATACATACAAAGGGTCGAGATCCGATAGATATCGACAGAGTTCCCGTTCACGTATATATATACATGAAACATGTAGAAACACAAATAATCACACACACAGTTTCCACTACGATCTTGATAGCACTCACAGAAATATGTAATTGAATTCCTTATAATGTTTAAAATGTTTCTTACAGACTTTAAAGCTGAAGTTGATCAGTCTTCCCATTACTAAATATAGACTTCCTTTTCAAATTTGGCACCCGGTAGCTACCGGTAATGACTCGGGATGTCAATACGCATTTTCAAAATACAACAAATCTGCAGCAGACGACTTTGAACACCTATAGGCCTTAACCTATTGCCACAATGTTTTCGAAAGCTTTCTGTTGCTGAGGTGTAAAATTAAGTCTGTGTGAGGGAAAGTGTTAAAATAACAAGAGGGCCATGATGGCCCTGGATCGCTCACCTGTTTTTTTTCGCGCTTTAGCCATATAAGTCCCGCTTCCTGGCGGCCATAGTTTGCGACTAATCAACATGGCTTAAAGGAATCTGATAAAAAGTCACCCTAGAAACATTTCTACAAATTTATTTGAAAATCGGCTTGACACTTTCAGAGGAGAAGATATTTAAGTTTTCACTAGGCCATATGATGCAAAACAGCCTCGCCACCTGACGACCATGTTTTTTGACCAATCAACATGGCTTGAAGGAATCTGGTCGAAGGTAATCTAAAGAACATTTCTACAATTTTATTTGAAATCTGCCAACCAGTTTGGGAGAAGAAGAATTTAAAAGTTGTTTTCGTTTCGTTGCCATGGAAACCAGAATTCTGCATGGATCCAAAAAAATTGAAGGAATTCTGGTGAGATCGTTAAGAGGATGCTTTATGTGAAGTTTCATCCCAATTGACCCACTGGTTACTGAGGAGAAGACGGACGTCGGACAAAAGGCGATCACAATAACTCACATTGAGCACGTCGTGCTCAGGTGAGCTAATAAGAAAAGATCCCTGATAAGTTCACACTGTGACCTTGAAATTCTACCTATTGATGAAAAAAATAATGGAGATCTTCCTTATCTCAAGGTTATTACATGTGTGAAGTATTACCACTTAAACCTCACTTAAGCTCCAAAAATAATTGACCTATGGGTCATCATGTTTGCAATAATGTACATGACATAAAATCATAATTGCATTTGACCCAACTTTCAAAGTTATTGGGGGTAATGAATACATGTATACATGCACATACGAGAAAAAAATACACATATTAAATGTATAGTATAAGGACGAATTAACATGTACTATACTTCCTAAGAAGGAAGGAAAAATGTTTTAATTAAAAGAATATTTATAAAAGATTCAGTTACAATTTTTTATTTTTATATTTTCCTCACATATTCAGTTATTAATGATATCAGTATGAAAACTAGAACTGTGATTGAACTCACAAAGATTCCCCCCCCCCCGTTGCGCTTACAAGACATGGACAGACAGACGGACAGATATATTTCCGACCGGGATAATCTTACTTCATGCACATCCTCAGGTTGTGTACTGCAACTGTGTAAAGTTTCATCAGAATCGGTCCAGCCGTTAAGGAGGAGTTGCGCTTACAAGACATATGGACAGACAGACGGACAGACATACAGGCAGACGGACAGACGGACGGACGGACAGGGTTATTCCTATATATATATATATATTGGTCTTCAATGTTATTTAAATTGCAACGTTTATATTTCCTATCTTCTCTATTGATATGTCGATGTCCATATGTCAAAGAGCTAGATGAATTGCACAGTAACTTAAACATCTTCTAGTGTTTCATGCAAGAGAAGTCTTTTGGAAACATTGCGGAATAGGAGAAATTGTTCAAGATAAGCAATTTATTCTTTTCCCCAATTTATTTTCAACTCTGTATTAAAATCTATGTCCAATTTTTCATACGTTATACTTTTTTTCTCATAGTATTTCAAGCAGACAACTCACAAAACATCACATCATGTAAGCTGTTGTACACCTCAATCCCTGGCTCGATTTATTAACTTGCGACCTCGCAGAATAAGATTACTATAGCACTTCAGAAAGTCATCTTTATGAATTTTATCAAAGAATCTCCAGTATTTCAATCCCGGAAATGGGAACAATTCTGGGATGTAGGCAAAGCTTTCAGTAGCCCAAATTGGAATAATTCTCCAATTCTTTTGTTCAACTAGAAGGCTATCAGTTAGAGCCATGCCAATCATATGTCTGGTAAACTTGTCCGTTGTAAGGTTGGGCGTGACAAAGACATATATATATCTAGAAGACAAGAGCACATTTACGATGGATAGTAGTTTAGGTTCAGAAATATTGAATTCCTCAAATAAGCATAAAGAAAGATCTGGAATATTCAATGTATCTTTTGAGTCCTTGATGAAGGCTTCCACCATATCTCGATCTTCCTCACAATGAATTATCACGGCATCATAATCAAAAGGATCCGCTTCAAATCCTGTAAAATAGAAAATATGATACATTGTAATATAACTAATCTAAAATTGCTTCACCAAAACAAGAGGGCCAAGATGGCCCTAAATCGATCACCTGAGTGATAGTTAATTAGGAACAAATATTTAACTGCAAATATCTCGGAATTTTTTATCAGCTGAGCAAATGAAAGTGCAAGGAGTGGACACTGTTAAAGAAATAATAAAATGGCGTATTAGTAAAGGCCATTTATATCTTGAAATCTAATGAGAATAGAACTATAAAGTTTTGTAATTTTGCGCCTTTCCTTGCTGCCCTATTTTTCAATGAAATCAATATGGCTTGAACAGTTTTCGTAGATGGTCAGTCAAAGAACAAAGTCTGTTGGAATCGGACAAGCAGATTATGGCGGAAAAAGATTTTAAAGTTTGAGTATTTTTCTCACTTTCTGATGCCGCAGCAACCAACGTTTTACACAAAATGTAAGTTTTTGAACAATTTTGAAAGAGAACCAACAAAGGAAAATTCCTCTGAAGTTAAGTTGAAGTTGGTAAAGTGGAAAGGTAGGAGTTATCATTTGTATCTAAAAGTTCAATTTACCCCTCTTATGATTACCCCTGGTTGCTATGATAGTGTAACCAATCAATACGGCTTGAACAAATTAAGTAGAGGATCACTGAAGTAAAATTCCTATTCAATTTTCTTAAAATCAGAGAAGCACTTTAAAAAAAATGGAATTTTTAATTTTGTCATTTTCTTTTGTAGAAGGTCACCTGAGGAACCTCAGGAACATTTCTACCAAATTATATTGGAATCTGACAAGAAGATTCCGAGGAAAAGATTTTTAAAGTTTGGACATTTTGCCCCCTTTCTGATGCCGCAGCAACCAAAGTTCTCAATGGAATTAAAAAATGTGAACAAGTTTGAAGGAAGGCTACCAAATATTCATTCCTATGAAGTTTGGTTAAAATTTGTCCTGTGGTTAAGGAGGAGATGATGTTTAAAATAAAACGTTAACGACGGACGACGGACGGACTGAGCGTTTAAGTTTAGACATTTTGTACAGGCCAGAAAACAACTTTTGTAAATGTTGCAGTGTGAAATAGAGATATGCTCTATCAAAAACTAATGTTTTCTTATATCCAATGCTCGTATGTAGACTAAGGGGATAACTCAGTAAAGACTAAGTAATGCCAGAGTTATGTAAATTGTTATATGCATGCGTATTGTCTCGACTAACAGGTGAACCAAGTTTTGTTTGAAAATGTTAAACAGTTTTTGAGTTATGGGCAAAGTTAAAAATTTTGCCTGAATTAATAATTCCAAAAAGAGCATAACTGAATGATTATTAAAGCTTGGTATATATATGCGTAATGTCTATTTAAGGTAATGACTTTTAAAACACCCCTTTTACATTGTATATACATGTGTGAGTTTTACAAATTAAAAACAAAAGACAAAGGCCAGTATATTAATTGAATATATGTACATTTTTATTCAAGCGAAATTCATACTGTATCTAGTTAAAGCTTGGTATATATATGCGTAATGTCTCTAAGAAGATGTGTTCCCAGTTTCATTTTGAGTTATGAGGTACGGTTAAAGTTGTGTGACGACACAGTCCCCTAGGGTATTTCAATAACTCGACTTTTTTTCTTCAAAAAACAGACAAGCTTATAAAAGGATTGAAAAGAAGCTAATAGTATAGGTGAATCCCCCTCTCTAAAAATTAGATTTACTTCTTGGTTCAGATCCATTGATGATAGCTATATATGCATCCGAAAGTTGCTCTATGAGCAAAGTAATTGGGCTGGCATCTATACCTGCTTCGGTTAAAATGGCTGTTATACATCGATAGCTGTGAAATAACAGAAAAGTATATTACATTAATCCGTCTTCTCTAATCTTCCTACTCTGGATTCGATATTAATAAATGCATGTTTTCTTCTTAACATAGAGAAATATTTTGAAGCATATTGCAAAAGATTTCAGCAGACGACTTTTGAAAACATTTTGCAAAATATGAAATTGCTGAAAGGAGCAATTTCTCGCTTTCCTTTATGGTTTCCAACTTTATTCAATGAATTGCTTCATTACAGAGATGTTCTATATTTTATTTATAATGAGCCATTTTTCCTTTCACCGCAATGTTTTCAACTCTTTTGAAATAAGTATACTGTCATTTATACAGCTTTTCCATTATTATATTTTAAAAGACGTCTGCTACAGATTTGTTTATTGTGGGAAAGGGAAAAACTATTTACTTATTCCATTCACAATTAAATTCCAAATCAGGCTTTAATATATATATATAATATGTTCATACCTGCCGGAAAATATCAGAGAGACCGCTTTCATTGTAATCAAAATATCCTGCAGATTATGACATTTTTCAAACTGGTCTTTGTTGTCATCACTAGACCTTTTAAGGAAGGTTTTCAGCTGGTCAATCTGTCCGTTTCCTAAAGATAGTTTACGGTCTAATCTTTCAAAAAACTGTCTCTCGATGGATTCAATTTTATCTTGTATGTGTAAGCCATGTTCAGCCTGAAATTATTTAACAAAGAACTTCTTGAAAGACAGTGGTGCAGTTATAGAGCGTCAGCTTCTCATGCCAAAGGTCCCGGGTTCGAATCCAGTGATGAGCAGGTTCTGCCTTTGGGATTTTCCAATAACGGCGCGAGTACTGGTTAAGTTTCTAAGGAGCAGACATCGAGCATGATTAATATAAGCTGAAAGCTTGTTACACAATTGATGTAAAATAAGTTTAACCCTATCCCTCGTACGACAATTCTGCAGCAGACATATGTTTTCAAACAAGTGGGCCATGACCGCCCTGGTTTGCTCACCTGCCTTATGCAATGTGATTTCTCATGTCAACCACATTAAGTCATGTTATGATCAGGTAAGCTAACTCAAGAGGCCCAAGATGGCCAATATCACTCCACTGCCATTAGGCAACAATTAAATCTCCAAACAACCCCATCCCCTGGTGGCAATGTTTGTTTAACCAATCACCATGGCTTAAAGGAATCTCTGGTGGCCATGTTTTTCGACCAATCAATATGGCTTAAGGAATCCGATAGAGGGTCACCAAGGAACATTTATACAAAGTTATTTGAAAATCAGCCGGACACTTTCGGAGGAGAAGATTTTAATAGTTTTCACTATAGCCATATAAGGCAAAACAGCCCCGCCCCCTGGCGGCCATGTTTTTTGACCAATCAACATGGATTGAAGGAATCTGAAAGAAGGTCATCCAAGGAACAGTTCTATAAAATAAATTGAAAATCGGCCAACTAGTTTGGGAGAAGAAGAATTTTAAAGTTATTTTCGTTTGGTTGCCATGGAAACCAGAATTATAAATGGATCAAAATCAATTGAAGGAATTCTGGTGAGGACATTGAGAGGATGCTTTCTGTGAAGTGTCATCCTAATTGACCCACTGGTTACTGAGGAGAAGATGTTGACGGACGCAAGATGCACGACGGACAACTTGCGATCACAATAACTCGTCTTGAGCACTTCGTGCTCAGGTGAGCTAATAAAACCGAATGAAGTACTGATCCAAGAAAGCCAGATAAAACAAGGACATGTGAATTGGTTGCGATGATATAACACAAATTATGTTGAAAATGGTGTTAAAAACCCAATAAATCAAACAATTTTGAATCATAATGACTGGAGCAGGCAACATATCGTGTTTCAAACCTTTTGCTTCAACAGGTCTATATCCTCGTGCAGCTTTCCTATGAGTATGTCCGCTATCTTCCTTTCAACGTCACGTTTCTCTGTTTCGCTGATCTTATCGGCAAGAGCAACTAAAGTGTCTTCAGTCCTTTTCCAAAACCACTCAAAGACAGATTTCTTCATCGTGCCTTTCGGCCAATGTGCAATGGCTTCATTTCTAACTTGTTTAAACTCCGTAAGCAGCTCTCCTGTTAATGGCTGTATATTAGTAAGATTAGAAATAAGAATGTACAGCAAAGATATGTCAAAACTGGACACATCTGGTGGTGTTTCAGAAAGAATTTTGATTTGGTGCTTGTTTAAGACCTTTCTCTTCTCCAAACCGTCCAATACTTTTGCATTACTCTTTAACAGATCTTCAACCGTCAGACCTTGAGGTATTTCTTTTTTAAACAATTTCCGAAGCATCTCGGTTCCCAGATCATACACCAGAAGAATCAGTCGGCAGAAATATTCATACTTTTCATCTTCTTCAGCTTCCACTTTCTCCATATTGTAAGTTTTTATATAACTATGCCAAATCAATTGTAGAAGTCTGAAATGAAAGAAATAAGCATTGAAGTCCTGCAGAAACTCTACAGAACTACATTTTTATTACCGTTGACATGAATGAATTAAGGATTTCCATTAAAACTAGAACTGTCCCATTGGATGATGACCTCAAACGGTGATCATGACCTTTAACTCAAAAATAAAGAGTGATATTCCTCATTTTATTGTCATTACATTGTTAATGAGTGACCTTGACCTTTGACTCAAAAATAAATAGTGATAATCCGCATTGTATTGTCATTACATTATTCATTTGAACTGAAGTATTATCGCCTTGGCTTCATATACGAAAGAGACAGTGAGTCCGGATACCATTATTTCCACACAAAGACATGGTAAAACTTGTATAGCCACCCCCTTCCTCCCCAAACCAAATCACTTAAATTCACAGGAAAACTCTTCTACATATAACAGATCTGCAGCAGCTAACTTGCGAAAACACACTGACAAAAATATGGAAAAACTATATAAATGGAAATATAATTACTGAATAGTTTTGAAAAAATGTAGCAAAAGGGCAAATAGCACAATATGAACAATTTCTCCTTTTCCGTAGTTTTCAAAAAAAGTGTTCTGATGCAGAGGCATCAAATTGCTTCTGAATGTGGGAGAGAATTATTGTAAGACTATTTTCCATGTATCTCAATAAGGTGAATTTAAAAGCATCAGAAGTAGACACCTTTAAGAATATGGAGACAAAGGGAGGAATTGCGCATACCGAGTAATTTTTGTTTTTTTTCCACAATGTTTTTCAGCCTATTTAGTAACAAAATGTTCATTTATAGAAATTTAAGGTATTATACCTAGATGTTTTTGAAGTTGTCTGCTGCAGATTGGTTGTATGTCGGAAAGAGTTAAAAGTTGTCAGCAGCAGATGGGTTGTATATCTGATAAGGTTTAAGTTTAACAATTGTCTGCTGCAGAAGTGTAGTACTTGGGACAGGGTTAAAAGTTGTCTGCTGCAGATGGGTTGTATGTCTGAAACCGTTTAGAGCTTTCTGCTGCAGATGGATTGTATGTCTGAAACGGTTTAAAGCTTTCTGCTGCAGATGTGTTGTATGTGAGAAAGGGTTTAAAGTTTTTTGTTGCAGATTTTTTATAATTCTGAAAGGGTTTAAAGTTGTCTTCTGCAGATGAGTTATATGTGGGCAAGGGTTAGGTTTTTTTTGTTGGAAATGGTTGAAAGTAATCTACTTCAGATGGGTTTTATGTCTGAAAAGGTTAAAACTCATCTGTTGCAGATTGGTTGTATGTCGAAATTCTGAAAAGATGATGCTAAAATGTTGCCGGCTGCAGATGTGTTGTATGTGGAAAATGGTTAAAAGTTTTCTGCTTCAAATTGGTTGTATGCCAAAAAGAGTTAAAGTTGTCTGCAGATTTGTTGTATGTCTGAAAGAGAAAGGTTTAAAAGTTGTCCGCTGCAGATTTGTTGTATGTCAAAAGGGTTAAAAAGTTGGTTGCTGCAGATTGTATGTCTGAAAATATGAAATGCCATCTGCTGCAGATGGGTTGTACGTCGAAAAAGGGGTAACATTCCTTTTTTGCATATGGGTTGTATGAGGGAAAGGGTTTTAAAAGTTGTCTGCTCCCGATGGCTTGTACTTCGGGGAAGGGTCAAATGTTGTCTGCTGCAGATTAGTGTTTTACTTGGGGAAGGTTCAAACGTTGTCTGCTGAACGTTGGTTGTAAAGAGTTGAAAGTTGTCTGCTGAACCTTGGTTGTAAAAAGTTAAAAGTTGCCTTCTGCAGATGTGTTGTATGTCTGAAAGGGTTAAACCTTTTCTTCTGCAGATCTGTTGTATGAGGGAAAGAGTTAAAGTTGTCTGCTGCAGATGGGTTGTATGAGGGAAAGGGTAAAAAGGCATCTGATGCAGATGGTTTGTATGTCTAAAAGGGTTAACATGTGTCTGCTGCAGATGTGTTGTATGAGGGAAAGAGTTAAAGTTGTCTGTTGCAGATGTGTTATATGAGGGAAAGAGTTAAAATGTGTCTGCTGCAGATGGGTTGTATGAGGGAAAGGGTAAAAAGGCATCTGATGCAGATGGTTTGTATGTCTAAAAGGGTAAACATGTTTCTGCTGCAGATGTGTTGTATGAGGGAAAGAGTTAAAAGTTGTCTGCTGCAGATGTGTTGTATGCGGGAAAGAGTTAAAAGTTGTCTGCTGCAGATGAGTTGTATGAGAGAAAGAGTTAAAGTTGTCTGCTTCAGATGTGTTGTATGAGGGAAAGAGTTAAAGTTGTCTGCTGCAGATGGGTTGTATGAGAGAAAGAGTTAAAGTTGTCTGCTTCAGATGTGTTGTATGAGGGAAAGAGTTAAAGTTGTCTGCTGCAGATGTGTTGTATGAGGGAAAGAGTTAAAGTTGTCTGCTGCAGATGAGTTGTATGCGGGAAAGAGTTAAAGTTGTCTGCTGCAGATGAGTTGTATGCGGGAAAGAGTTAAAGTTGTCTGCTTCAGATGTGTTGTATGAGGGAAAGAGTTAAAGTTGTCTGCTGCAGATGTGTTGTATGAGGGAAAGAGTTAAAGTTGTCTGCTGCAGATGAGTTGTATGCGGGAAAGAGTTAAAGTTGTCTGCTGCAGATGTGTTGTATGAGGGAAAGAGTTAAAAGTTGTCTGCTTCAGATGTGTTGTATGAGGGAAAGAGTTAAAGTTGTCTGCTTCAGATGTGTTGTATGAGGGAAAGAGTTAAAGTTGTCTGCTTCAGATGTGTTGTATGAGGGAAAGAGTTAAAGTTGTCTGCTTCAGATGTGTTGTATGAGGGAAAGAGTTAAAGTTGTCTGCTTCAGATGTGTTGTATGAGGGAAAGAGTTAAAGTTGTCTGCTGCAGATGGGTTGTATGAGAGAAAGAGTTAAAGTTGTCTGCTTCAGATGTGTTGTATGAGGGAAAGAGTTAAAGTTGTCTGCTGCAGATGTGTTGTATGCGGGAAAGAGTTAAAGTTGTCTGCTGCAGATGGGTTGTATGAGGGAAAGAGTTAAAGTTGTCTGCTGCAGATGTGTTGTATGCGGGAAAGAGTTAAAGTTGTCTGCTGCAGATGAGTTGTATGAGAGAAAGAGTTAAAGTTGTCTGCTGCAGATGTGTTGTATATGGTAAAGAGTTAAAAGTTGTCTGCTGCAGATGTGTTGTATGAGGGAAAGAGTTAAAGTTGTCTGCTGCAGATGTGTTGTATGAGAGAAAGAGTTAAAGTTGTCTGCTGCAGATGTGTTGTATGCGGGAAAGAGTTAAAGTTGTCTGCTGCAGATGAGTTGTATGAGAGAAAGAGTTAAAGTTGTCTGCTGCAGATGTGTTGTATATGGTAAAGAGTTAAAAGTTGTCTGCTGCAGATGTGTTGTATGAGGGAAAGAGTTAAAGTTGTCTGCTTCAGATGTGTTGTATGCGGGAAAGAGTTAAAGTTGTCTGCTGCAGATGGGTTGTATGAGAGAAAGAGTTAAAGTTGTCTGCTGCAGATGAGTTGTATGCGGGAAAGAGTTAAAGTTGTCTGCTGCAGATGTGTTGTATGCGGGAAAGAGTTAAAAGTTATCTGCTGCAGATGGGTTGTATGAGGGAAAGAGTTAAAAGTTGTCTGCTGCAGATGGGTTGTATGAGAGAAAGAGTTAAAAGTTGTCTGCTGCAGATGGGTTGTATGAGAGAAAGAGTTAAAGTTGTCTGCTGCAGATGTGTTGTATTTCTGAAAGGGTTAACAGTTTTCTGGTGCAGATCTGTTGTATGAGGGAAAGAGTTAAAAGTTGTCTGCTGCAGATGTGTTGTATGTGGTAAAGAGTTAAAAGTTGTCTGCTGAAGATGGGTTGTGTGTCTGAAAGGGTTAACAGTTTTCTGCTGCAGATCTGTTGTATGAGGGAAAGAGTTAAAGTTGTCTCCTGCAGATGGGCTGTATAAGGGAAAGGGTAAAAAGGCATCTGATGCAGATGGGTTGTATGTGAGAAAGGGTAAAAGGGCATCTGCTGCAGATGGGTTGTATGTGAGAAAGGGTAAAAGGGCATCTGCTGCAGATGGGTTGTATGTGAGAAAGGGTAAAAGGGCATCTGCTGCGGATGGGTTGTATGTGAGAAAGGGTAAAAGGGCATCTGCTGCGGATGGGTTGTATGTGAGAAAGGGTAAAATTAATGTGTTGCAGATGGGTTGTATGTGAGAAAGGGTAAAATTAATGTGTTGCAGATGGGTTGTATGTGAGAAAGGGTAAAAGGGCATCTGCTGCAGATAAGTTGTATGTAAGAAAGTGTAAAAGGGCATCTGCTGCAGATGGGTTGTATGTGAGAAAGGGTAAAAGGGCATCTGCTGCAGATGGGCTGTATAAGGGAAAGGGTAAAAGGGCATCTGCTGCAGATGGGTTGTATGTGAGAAAGTGTAAAAGGGCATCTGCTGCAGATGGGTTGTATGTGAGAAAGGGTAAAAGGGCATCTGCTGCAGATGGGTTGTATGTGAGAAAGGGTAAAAGGGCATCTGCTGCAGATGGGTTGTATGTGAGAAAGGGTAACATTAATGTGTTGCATATGGGTTGTATGTGAGAAAGGGTAAAAGTAATCTGTTGCAGATGGGTTGTATGTGGGAAAGGGTTAAGTTGGAGAGTTATGTACTTACAATGCATGAACATTGCTTCATTGAATAGGAGAAATAAGCCTGATTCACTATCTAAAATATTTTTTTCATTTTAATATTGACTGTTGTAATTTATGTGGGTTTTTTTTAATCAGATGATCTGCACTTCTCTTTACTCTTTTTCATGTACAAGTTGGTCTCGGAAGCCCACAATTTTTACAACATTACAAGTTTGAAAATTAAAAAAGCAACAAAAATCCATGTTTTCAACTCTTTTCATGTAAAATAACCTAGGTTTCTTGTTATATCTTAGAATGATTGAATCATTTATTATATTATTATATTGTTTACATGCACGTATAAGAAAATACCACCAGCTGTTTATAATGAGGAATTTATTTGGTACGCCAGGCTTTGTGCGGTTCTAATGCTCAACGTTTTTAGAGGCAAGACATGTAACAATCCATATTAAATAGTTCGACCTAATTTGAACCATTTTCTCTTTTCAAAAATCCATAGTAAATAGTTCGACCTAATTTGAACCATTTCGTCTTTCCATTATTCTTTTTCTTGATGTTAGTTATGACGCACAATAATTCAAATCGCAGTTCGCTGGCCGGTTTGGATATAAATTGAAATAGCGATGTGAGATTATAGGCTAATAGCTAGGCTACTTATATGTATGAGTAGTCCCTGACTAAATGCATCTGCTTGAACAATGACGACACAGGCGAACCTGTATACCTATACAGTCTTACCGAAGACCTCTCTTTCCTACTTCATTTGATATATTCCAAGATGCATCTTTTGAAGAAAAAAAATAGAAGTTAAGAACTGAAGCCCCATTAGTTTTACAGTATCCATAACGCTATAAAACGCGACTCATATGTTTTCCTTCATTGGGTATTATTCTACGATTCCGGTGATCGTCTTAAACTGTTCCAATTAACACGTTGTAGGGGACGTTTATTACCAAATTGTGATAAAAAGAAAAATTGCTCATGATGAACTATTTCTATCGTTGTCCTACTGTTTTCAATTCTATTCAGTCCAAAACCTGCCGTAATGTCGAACAATTTTAATTGACTTTACATGATAAAACTTACTATTTTATATTTATAATTAAAACATGTGTTGAAAGCGGTGTAAAACACCATTCAAATAATTATTTCCCATCAATACCCTTACGTATTACTTTGAAAACTAACTCCTGTGCAATCAGCAACGACCCTTCGGTCAATTATAACCACAATCATATACGTATCAAAGTGGATTAAGTTACCAACTATTCGAACTGATTAAATGTCCGAGAGACGCCTTCTATTAACACTGGGCATAAACAAAGTAAAAGAACGCAAATATGCCAAAGGTATAGGAAGATAATATTTGAACGTGCCAGATCAATCCGAAACGTATTGAATGATGATAAAGCTACGCCACTGACAATGTTCTATTTATACTTCAAAGTTGTGTTGTTGCTATAATGAACAGTCACTTTGTATTTTTTATAGAAGTATCCTTTTACTTGCCCTTAGCCATAAAGCTGAACGAGATCTGTCAATAGAGGTTCATACTATACTTATGTCAACACCTGTGCTAAATGGTGTAGTAGTCATAGCCAGAATCAATTGAAATAACAATGGTTACATTGTTTACCTCAATACAAAAGTCACATTTAGATTTAAGGAATAATGTCATAAAATATTGGCATTAGGCCACACCAATTTGATGTCTTGGTCATTGGATTTTTTTTTTTTAAAAATTAGGGGCGAGCGAGCGCAATTTTTATTTTTATTTTGTTTAATGTTTGATCTTCGGATTGTCCGTTTTAAAAACTGAGGCGATAATTATTTTTTTCTGATCAGTTATTATAATGAAAACTTTAACTTGTTGGTATCGAGGTCTATTTATCTTACTATAAACAGTTTAACACTTATTACACTATACGTTTAACTGATTAATTAACACTAAAACTGTAACACTCTATTTATTATTGATGTAATCCACTTGGAATATTACTTTTTATTCACATTCATTATTATCTCGTTCTTATATTACAATACTCCCTTTAGAACCAATATCATGCTGTTTACAACTTGAAAACCATCATTTAATCAATCCATTATAGTTTCAACTAACTAACTTGTCTTTATTTGCAGTAAGTTGTTTAAAAGCCAGACATACATCATAAATCATGTATAGACCAGAATTTAAGTTTAAAACCTGAAATGAAGCTCGAACCAACATCAGTGATCTACAGTTGAAGATTTTAAGCACTCATAGTCAAGTTAGTAAGTGGGGAATATGGGCTCAACATCAAACTAATTGCAACAGGAGTGATTTTATTGTTTTTTGATAGTTTGTTACCTATAACATCACTGGTAAAAAATCTACAGAGGGGACATTGGTATATTTCCCTTATTTATATGATAACCCAAAAGGTAGAAAACACCAGATATATAAACACATATGTCTCTAAAAACACCAACTGTTATCAACGTCGTTTCTAAGTATCTATGCAAGGAACAAATTTAAGCGGACATTGTACCTTAGTTTTAACATATATCTAACACAAATTAGTTTTTAAACTATTCAATTATTTGTACTTTCATAATTATATAGAGAATTTTCGTATTTTCATATTTTGTCTAAATATGTTCAAAGTCGTCTGCTACAAAGTTGGTGTATGTGGGAATTGGTTAACTTTAGGGACTGATTCCTGTCTATGCTCTGTGCAGCATAGACTTGTGGGGAAGCATAACATAAGCACTCAGGGATCAAGGTCAGGATGACGAATTCGGTGAATTACGAAGGCAGCGACACGCTGTGAACTGTTGAAATAAAAATAAACGGGTTTCAAAAAGAAGTTGCCATCTTGGGTTTTAACCCTTTCCCACGTCAACAAATCTGTAGCGGTAGACTAAAGCATAAAAATGGAATGACTGATATAGTTATTTTATTGATTAAACATTTAAGCCAACTAATGGTTAACCGGGTTAATCCTATTAAAGTGATACAATCATAAGGCATAATATATAGAAAGCTATGTTGTTGGTAGACAGTCTAAAGGTTCGTGTGATTATAACTGACTTGTATTTATGAAATTGTAATCAAACGTTATTCGTGTGAATTACAAAGGCCAGGGCACCAATGGATTGCCTCCTCCAACAAACTTTGTATAGGGCTACAAAGTGAAAGGTCCTGAAGATTTATTTTAAAATTGGACCAAAAGTGTCGGACGAGAAAGCTTTCGAACGTTGCAAAATTGGCAAATGCGGAAAACTTGACCTAGCCGCCATGATTTTCGATGAAGTGTTATTTTGATGTAGATGAACGACCACCTCGGGTACATTTCTGCCAAACTATTTTGAAATCTGACCAACAATGTGAAAGCGCAAGAATGTACCCACTTTCGTCACTTTATCAGCTATCTTATGTAATCTTCTGACCATGGTTTTAAACTTATACCAAGAGAACCAGCAAGAATCGCTCCACTGTTATGAAGCAAAGTAACCCTATATACACACCGACCCTCTGGTGGTCATTTGTTTTACCAATCATTATGGCTTGAAGGAATAAGAAGGTTAACCTATGATCATTGCTATGCCATAACTAGGAAGTCGGGCTGGAACGTATTGAGAAAAATACTTTTTAAATGTAATCTTTATAAAAAAGAAAGGGTAAAACAGGCCTGCCCGAATGGGCTATATCTTTTGACAAACCAACATGACTTGAACAAATGGTGGGAGGGGGGCTATCATAAAGACATTATATGACATCATTTTAATAGCGAGCCAATGTTCTCGATACAAACAAATGGGGCATGAAGGGTAAAACATATACCCCCGGTGGTCATGTGTTGTTACCAATAACGATTGTTTTTTAAGGAACCTGTTAGAGGGTCATCCAAGGAACAACTCTATAAATTTGTTGATAAAACGGCCAAATTATGTTAAATGAGAAGACTTTAGGAGAAGACATTGAGATGACAAAACATCTGAAGAGGAGCAGTCTTTTGAAATAAATCATTAACGCACGGACGTTCGTATGACCGCGAGCACCTATGACGCCTGATGGACAATGAGCATTAGCATATTGCTTTTAAATATAATCTATTATCAGAGTTTCTGGCACACCTGAAACAATATACTAGGTAATCATCTTTATAAATGGGACAGGTATGACAGAAACAGTACGAGTACGATGTTGAAAAAATCCGGTAGCCAAACTGTTTGATGTGCATTTATTCGAAAATTCATAATTGTGAACCACTGAAGATCTTTGACTAGAGGACAATTTGTCAGAATAATCTGTTAAGAACAAGCTGTACACCGTTTTGTAAATAGTTCCTTTACAATATATAGTACCAAGCATACTTTGATTCTGCAATGATGTTGTTGTAGTTGTTTTTAACGGTTTTATTATTTGGCAGGTATTAGTTTCATGTATTGCATATTATAAAGGATAACTAATTATCTTTAGTTTCAAGGAATTCGCTTAGCTATCGTGTTAAACGAAATACTGCAATTTTATGTCAATGATTCAAACGTATCTAAAGTGGGAAAAAATGTATTTTTTTGGACTTCTACAGACTTGTATCATCTGAAACGTCCTATATCGGTATAACAGCTGGAGCCTTCATCAGTTGTACGAAATTGGTTCAGCACTTGGCTGTTTCAAATCTGGTGCTCAGAGCTAGAGATTGTTCGGAACAGACAGTTCAATCATACGCTTTGTTGGTCTTGCGAGACCACATAGTTGATATATTTAGTCCCAGGTCAACATAGGCCAGGTGGCCTAATTAAAATTCCATATATCGTCCAAATGGTACATAGTCTCAGCTAAAACATTATCATCTGCGAAACAGCCCCTATCATCGCCAACGTATCTCTTGACACAATTACAATATAGTTATATGTAACATATTATACAATTTTAAAACAATATTTAACAATGATATCGTGGAAATAGCAGATAAGAACATTTACGATGTGACACAACGAAGGAACATAATTTCCCCACATGTTTTTCAATACACCAGTTAAATAATTGTAGAATAATGTGGAGAAAATGAATTCGTGAATGAAATGAGAAGTTTATGTTGATATGAGATAAATCTTAAAATAATCATTGTGTTTCAACAACAAGAGAAGTCTTACCAATAGTAATTCGATGTTTATTCTGTAAACGCGAATCACTTGTTTGCACAGCTATAAACTATAATTGAACGTTATAACAAGTATAATAAAAGTACTGAAGTACTGAAGGTAGAATTGCGATCGTTTAAGCAGAGATACAGAAGTGCATATATGAATATCTATTTTACAAAATGTTGACGAACAGACAGACGGAGAGACAGACATCGTCAATCTATAGACCGGAATTGCTAGAGCAATCCGGCCAAAAATTAAAAAAAAATCATCAATTTTAGCAGTAAAATCCTGCCAAGAAGTAATGAATTGAGAAAAAAATGTGCTGAGAGGTCCATAATTTCAAACGTGCTAAGATTTGGTCTGTGCAATGAATGTACAAATTGAAAAATGTATTGTTGACATGTATTTTCTACACCATCATTGTAATGTTGTTTTTCATAAATAAAATTATTCCCTTTTTTAAATAAACTTTTAATCAAAATGTGTGTCTCAGTGTTGTCTTCTTCAGCAGTTTGACAGAAACAAAGCCTAAATCTGAAATTGTGTCAATGTGTTATTTGTCAACTCTGTCCCATAAGTTTTGCTTGTGATTTGAACTCTCATAAAAAAAGCACGGAAAGGGACAACTTTCCCAACTTTGATTAAATATGTTTTCAATTAAATTGTAAAAAATCTTTTTCTTGTTTTTTGAAAGTTTTGTCATTATTATTTAAGACGGACATTATATACTAGAATAGCCAACTGACCATCATTTGAAAAAGTGTTTCTTATTTAAACCTTTCCCACTTGCATACGTAATTGCAGCCGACGACTTTTGAAAACATTGATGCAGAAGAAGAAATTGCTCATAACAAGCTTTCTCCTTTTGCAACAATGTTTTCAACTATATTCAATGATTACACTTCCAATAAATGTGATTTTCTGTATCTTTGCTCAGATTTTTTTTAATTCGTCTGCTGCAGAGTTTTTATTTTGTGGGGTGGGTTGTGATTTGTTAAAGGGCAAGCAGGATTGGGAATTGAGTGTTGCACTTATCCTAATGAAACACTCGCCTGCCTGTGCATGTTTTAGCTTAACTTAACTTGTTAATGTTCTTTCCATCATCAACTTAGTCATCTGTTAGTAATCAACTCTATAAACGAAATAATCGCGTCAAAATCATAACGAACAAACTGTCAAAATCTAATTTTGAACTGTGTAATACAAATTTAGAATAAAAGGATGAATCAGTTATGTTGTAACAACCAATATCCGCGGGTCATTTACCTGATTTTGGCCGAAAGAAATGATCGATTTCTTGCAAGATGTATTCGTTATTCGTTCTGCCTATTATAATCAAAGTATTCTAAACGCTTTATAAACAAGTGATTTAAAGCGCTCAAATCATTTGATGAAATTTGTTTCTTTATACGCGGACCTTGTCGAAAGCACCTATCCAAAATGCAAAGTTGTCGAAGGAATAGATGGACTGAGATAAAGAGAAAGAAAAGCAATGCATACTATCTTTATGAATAAGGACATGAACGAATATGTATGGACTAGCGCCTAGAATTTCGTACTAGCCGATCCTTCATTCCACTCGCTTATGCTAGCGGGCGAGTGGATGTTTACATCTCTGCCGAGAGGGAAAAAAGGGTTACAATTTACAAAGGGTAATTGCGCGGTGCAGTGCTATATTGGCGTAGTGATATCTAAATAATTGTGTACACTTTAAATATGATATTTACACTTACAAGACTTGTTATTTTCTATTATAAGCTTGAATAATCGGATTTTTTTTCGTTACTCTATGTTTGCTTTTGTGAGCATTCGTAAATTAGTCAAACCAAAAATTGCACTTAATTGTTGGTGGTGAAGGGCATATACATCACGTGACTTCAAACTCACTATGACTATGGCAGCCTCTGCGCATGCGCAAGTCTACCAATAAAATAATATGGTGCGGGCTCTACGATGGATGGGTCGTCGTTATATATGTAAAAGGTCACGTTTTAAGAACATGAGTTTAAACCGTGGGTTAAATTTATACATTCTATTTATACTTCAAGGTTGTGCTGTTGATATGCTGAACAGTCCCTTTACAATTTTTAGCTTACCTGAGCACGAACTGCTCAAGGTGAGTTATTGTGATAGCCTTTTCGTGCGTCGTGCGTCTGTCAACATCTTCTCCTCAGTAACCAGTGGGTCAATTGGGATGAAACTTCACAGAAAGCACCCTCTCAATGACGTCACCAGAATGCCTTCATTTTTTAAAAATTCTTCCTCTTCCAAACCGGTTGGCAGATTTTCAAATAATTTTGGCGAAATGTTTCTTGGATGGGCCTGTATCAGATTCCTTCAAGCCATGTTGATCGGTCGAAAACCATGGCCGCAAGGTACAAAACAATTATGCTTCTAAGAGTTTAGTTTACAGCTCTTATACATGCTAATAATAACCCAAAACATAAAATTCCAATTCTTACATCCCGTCATCAGTGCTTAAGCCATGAATTTTTAAAGTTTTATTTATTTTTCTCATGTTTTGTATGCTGAAAAGTTCTGAACTGGATTCTGTCTTTTTTCTCTCATTGATTTAAAATTTTGTAATATCACTTTTCAAATATTTGCTTAGAACTTCTTCGATAGTCACCGGATTGACTTAATTGTAGTAATATTCTTTTCGAGTAACTTTTTTCTATTGTGTAGGCTTAAAACAAAAAATTGTAACAATAATTTTCTGTGTTTTAACAGTATCTAACATTCCCTTTTGTATTGTTGATATTGTGTTATTAGGTCTTTGGACAATTTAAGAAGAAAACAAATAGAAACATTATTTTTCGTTTTTCATCTTATAATTTGACTTATCATCGATCAGTGTACCAAAATTGAACACGCTAATCACACCTGTTATGATCGTACTGTGTATTTTTATAAGCCACCTTGTCAAGCCCGGCACACAGTGACGTTGCTAATGCGACGTCATATATGAGGGATGTTCGGAAAGTTTTGAGACAACGTCCATTTAACACTGTTCCTTTGACAAATCGTTAAGAAACTTAAGCATGTATTAAATTATTATTAGATTATAGTATTGTGCTGTCAGCCATATTTTTATATTCGTATCCATAACAACATGCGTTGTAAAGACCCGGCGCAACCCTTTTTTTTTCTCGATTACACGGCACTATATTGAACACACAATCATAATAAAAACGCGCGAAACGTTGTAAAACATACATGACGTCATACTTGATTCATAACATCATTTGCTGAAAGTATTCCGGAAGTTATAATTTAAATACACGCACCTACTGAATCATAATTACTAAGCGCATAATGCAGACGTAAGCAAAAGAGGAACAGTAGATTTTCATTTAAAAAAGTGGGATAACCTAGAGAAAACGCCAACGGAAACAAAGGAGCTGTTTGAGAAGGCTTATAACGGAGAATCTGTGAACAGGCACTTGTGGACAGATTGAATGACAGTTTCCGTGACGGTAGAACATGTACAAAGTACAAACACATATATTTTCGTCCGTCTGTGGTTGATTATGTAAATAACGCGCTTAATACAGATCGGTAAATGACTGTGAAGGATATTGCAAATTTGTGCTATATTGGTGAAGCGACTGCTCACATGATTTTGACAGAAGATTGTATTTGAAAAGTGGATAAAAAGACATGCGAAATGTGTACAGTTACTGCGTCGGGGCCCTTGTAGATATCGTTTTCTATGTATTGTTGTTAATGTAGATATTGCGTTATTTGTATGAAAAGTGTACCATTCAGTAGATAAAACGTAAAGATACACTGTGCGAACGTTTATTCACTGTTTCCGACTTATCATTAAAAAACAAAGATAGTCTCATAACTTTCCGAACGTCCTTCGTAGACGTTAACGCTGATCAGTTTTGTTTTAGTCACCTATAGTTTATTTGTGGGGAGATTCTGAAATGTTAGTTCTGCTATGTCTTTTAATAGGTTTGATGTACAGGTGTTTTATATACATAGTGTTATCATAATCTAGCTCAATGTCAGTCAGGCCGCGTTCCTAATTAAAAGTGTTGACCTTGTTTCAATGCAATGTGCGTTCTTCTACAGTTTTGTTAAATGTTGCAATTTATCTGTACAAATTTTGATCTTTATCGGTAAAGATTATCATGAAAAATAGGGCGTGTATCAACCGTTTCCGAACAAACCTCAAACAATCGATTTAATGCTTTATAAGAGTAAACCTATTTGCATCAAAGTGTCCCAAATCTGCCCACGCATGGATTTTCTTGTATCAACTGCTTTGTTAAAATGATTGCAATATGTCTATACAGTTCTTATGCGTTTCAAGTTACATGTAGTATATTATTTTATAAGCATGCCTCTTTCATAGCAGATTCAATTTAACTTTTATACTCGTGGTATGCTCTCTATCTCTATCTATCTTTCTGTGTGTGTGTGTGTGTGTGTGTTTAAGTACATATAAACAATCGTGTGTGTGTGTGTGTGTGTGTGTGTGTGTGTGTGTGTGTGTGTGTTTAAGTACATATACATATAAACAATCGTGCATATGCAATGAATTATTATAATGAAACTGCACATATAAGCACATGTATATACCAATGTTTTGTTGCATTACTTGTATGTTTCATTGATGTATGCTATACTTACCACATGTGTCTATGACCTTCTGGTGAAATTTGAATAATCTTGAAACTTGAAACTAACTATATTTATACTCGCCGCGTTGTCTGTTTGTCCGTACGCGCCCAGCAACTGTTGATATATAATTGAAAACATCAGTACTAAAATGAGAGTCTCGGCTTAATTAGATACGCAGTTACGCCACTTTGATATTTCAGATAACTCTTTCAGCTCTGAATTCCCTAAAGTGGACTCTTCCTTGTTCAAACTCGGGCGTTTTCATTTTCATGTGAGTTTTGAAATATTTATTTTTCTAAAATACAAGCAATGCTGATTTCATGTGAGTTTTGAAATATTTATGTTTCTAAAATACAAGCAATGCTGATTTCATGTGAGTTTTGAAATATTTATGTTTCTAAAATACAAGCAATGCTGATTTCATGTGAGTTTTGAAATATTTATGTTTCTAAAATACAAGCAATGCTGATTTCATGTGAGTTTTGAAATATTTATATTTTTTAAAATACAAGCAATGCTGATTTCATGTGAGTTTTGAAATATTTATATTTTTTAAAATACAAGCAATGCTGATTTCATGTGAGACTGCTAACGTATGCATCTGTATTGTTTGCAGAAACCTTAATATTGCTGTTGGCGCTAAAAGAGTTAATACTGAAATAATTTACATCGATTCCGAAACAAACCTTCATCGTATTTGAATCGCTCTCTGTGTCTGTTTCCTGAATACCAGTACCCGCGCCGTTTGCGTGGTAAAACAACAGAAGGTAGTACCCGCTTATCACGGGATTCGAACCGGGGACCATTGGTACGCGAGGCCAACGAGATACCACTGCATCACTATCTTCCACTTCGGTAATTCATCAATCTGTTCAACCCAAAGTCTTGTTCCAATGACATGCTAGGTTAATGACGCAAAGAGCGTCACTTCTGTATCCATTATGAGTTATTTTTCCATTAGCCACAATGTTTTCAAAAGTCGTCTGCTGCAATTGCATAAAAAGGCTTCTACATGTGTGAAAGGGTTCATACTGAGGTATAAATTATTATGATATCAGGGGCGTAGGTCCCTTTAGGCACTGTAGGCACGTGCCTGTGCCTACACATTTTTTCTAAAAATGCCCCAAAATGCAGCTGCAACGATACACATCTGCGTAATCCGGCCGACATATTCCGTCTTCCCGTACACTTTCAGCTCAACCATTCAGAATATCGTACCACGAGAAAACCAACATTGTGGACTCTGCGTAATGTATCGACACGGATGAGCCTAAGCATGCGACGCAGGATCATCCGGACTACACATTCCGTCTCAGGGGGATAGAGGTAGCAAGCTGCTACCACACCCTTTTTTGAGGGTACGTGACGAAACAGGAATGTAGGAAATGTAAATACATTCCTGTCGTAACAGGCATGTAAATAAAAAAAATGAAATAACTTATTAAATATGATTAATATCTGATTGATTTTGATAATCTATTAAAATATATACACTATAGAATATATATATATATATATATACCAGTTTTGGTTAAAATTGACCATGTATTAGCTATTTGATAACGAATAATTAAATCGTTATAATACAGCTAATACATGGTCAAATTAACACAAAACTCGAATATATATTTTACAGTGTATATATTTTAATAATATAACAACAAAAGGTATGGGGATTAAAGTTGCCTTTTGTTGAATTAATTCTCCGAGGATGGCACCCACCAGAAGAAACAATTGGCTGGTGCCCGCACTCTCCCTAACGGCCTGTTCAAGGTTCGTTACCATTTGGATCAGTTTCGAATTTGAATCCATGATTTTACAAAAATGAAAGAATGAAAGTGTAAGGTAGCCACGGCACCAGAAAGTCCCTCTGTGGTATAGTAACGCAAAACTCTAAGCCGAATATGAGTTTCAAAGTGTAATAAGGAGAAGTTTAAACGAACCTAATGAATGTTAAAACCGAACTGCCTAGTCCAGCATCTCCGGTTAATTTATACTGGATATGCCAGAAACATACTACTCGCATATCTCTGCTAATTGGTATTATTTATCATTTTATTGCGAGTAAGCGTATCTCCGTTAATTGGTATTATTTATCATTTGATTGCGTGTAAGCGTATCTCCGTTAATTGGTACTATTTATCATTTGATTGCGAGTAAGCGTATCTCCGCTTTACGACAGTACATGTAATTGGCATTTAATTGCCGGCAATGCACGTACAGTTAGTGCGAATATAACTCTATTAAATATTGAACCTTTGCAGGACCTTTGTCTATTTTGGCGAAAGTCATACGATAAGGGTAGAAACCTTTAACCCTTTCCCGTATACAACAAATCTGCAGCAGACGACTTTGAAAACATGTTGACAAAAACGTGAAAAATATCCATAAAAGATAGCTTAATTGTTAAATAAAGTTGAAAACATTGTGGCCAAAGGAGAAATTGCTCATCATGAGCAATTTTATCTCTGGCGTCAATGTTTTCAAAAGTCGTCTGCTGCTATTGCGTCAAAATGCGTCGGCAGGTGGGAAAAGGTTAATTTGCGACAATGAAAGGTTCCGCCGTTAAAGCAAATTAACTCATTACTATTTTAGTCAGAGAAAAAATTGTAATTCTTTGTATTGTAATAACCCTTTCTTTTCTATAACAAATATGCAGCAGACGACTTTCGATACACCTAGTCAATGGCACGGAAAATCTCAATAAATGATCAAATATAAAACCATTGTGACAAAAGGAGAAATTGCTGGTATCACTTTTCACAAGTCGTATGCTACAGAAGAGTCTGAAAGCATCTGTATGGGGGAAAGTGTTGAAGCGAATTAACTCATTAATATTGCAGTCATAGATAAATGGTATCGCTATGTACTGAATAAAAATTAAATTGCTTTTGATTTGTTTTGAACGAAAAGCTGACGTGCGCCTATTACTTTTTCAATTACTCTACCCGGATCAGCCTAAGCATGCCGCACAGGATTACCCGGATAGACACGTTTCACCTACTGTGGATTTTCTGTTTCAGGAAACATTACTCTATACCTATATCCCCCTAAGACGGAATGTGTCGGTCTGGATCAGTCTGCGCGTACTGCGCAGGTTGATCTGGGTCGATACATTACGCAGAGGCCATGATGGTGGTTTCTTCGCGGGACGGCTCGGATGTGTTAGTTAGATAATCATAATTGATTCCCGTCACACAAAACCCGGTCTTGGTGACTCTGCGACGATCAGCGAAGATCTTGAACAGTATGTACCATCGATAAGTAATTCTCAGCGTAATGATATTCCCAGGCAACTCGAGCTCTAGATAAGGGGCGTTTTGCATGTTCTAAAATCCTTATTTGACCCTTTAACCCTGTGTTGTGGGTGCGCAAAAGATACGTTTCAGTGAGACGATTCCATTGCCAACTTTGGGGAAATCCGGTGTCTCGAAATCTCCAATGGAGTTACAGATGGGAAAAAAGTTAAATTGCTCCAACGAAATAGTTAATCAATGGATCTTACCATTTCAAACGGTTATGTTAGGAAAACCTTTGCTTTTTAATATGATTCTTTTAATATGATTCTATGGTTTTTAAATTTTGGTCCTTTTTTAGGTTTTGTTGGGCACCCAAAGTTCCATTGAAATAAGAAGGAGCTAAAAATTATTCTGCTTTATTAAGGTATTTAAAAACATCCGATCGCTTCATTTCAAACGGTTCAAGACGCAGAATTGTTTTCTCTTTCATTTGTACTAATTGAAATCGTTATTTTACACCTAGTCAAAAGCACAGAACATCTCAATAAATTATGAAATATAAAAACATTGTGACAAAAAGGAGAAATTGCTGGTAACACGTTACACAAGTCGTATGCTGCCGGGGACTCTGAAAGCATCTGTATGGGGGAAAGTTTTGAAGCAAATTAACTCATTAATATTACACTCATAGATAAATGGTATCTCTATGAACTGATTAAAGTTAAATTGCTTAGGATGTATTTTGTACGAATAGCTGACGTACACCTGTCACTTTTTCAATTACTCCAAATTGTTTCATGTTCGATACACTTTTCATATTGATAGCCAACAGATGTGTTAGTAAGATAATTATATATAAATTGATTCCCGTCACACGGAAACAGATCCTGATGAATTAGCGACGACCAGCGAACATCTGGATTAAGTATGTACCCACGCGCGAATTATCAACGTAATGTAATTCCCTAGATAAGGGGCGTTTTTTATGTACTAAAATCCTTATTTGACCCTTTAACCCTATGTTGTAGGTACTCAAACGAATCGTCTCAGTGAGACGATTCGTTTAAGTACGCACAACATAGGATTTGCTTAGATAATAAGAGAGACATTGTGGGGTGAAACAGCTAGTTACCCCTCCTTATCTGGACCTCTGTTCAGGATTTTAGAACATGCAAAACGCCCCTTATCTATAGAGCTCTGTTTCAAAAATATGCATCGATCCTATTGGTGGAAGACGTTTGAAAGTAGACTCAATGACGTTTGTCAACAAATGGATATGATTATTGGCAAAGTCGGCATCCGAACGAACCACCGCTGGATTGATAGCAATCAGCCTTGCTAGCTCCGTTCAACGCTCTTGGCTTATTAGATCAATGCATTGTAAGAGGAATAGTTATTACTTGTCTTTGAAATGCTTTTGTTCCGAATATATAATATTTGAACAAAATACTTTTTTTTTGTTTTTGTTTTTTTTGGCTTCTACTTTCCCACTTACAATAAATCTGCCCTTTTCCCTCATATGGACGCTTTCTGACGCCTCTGCAGCAGACGGCTTTTTGAAAACATAGTGACAAAAGAAGAAATTGCTCAAATTTTTTAAATGTCGAATGCTGCAAAAGTGTCAGAAAGCGTCTTCATGTGGGAAAGGGCTAACTGATTACGTTTGATATTTGTACATTATTGTTTGTAATCTACTCGGGAATCCGCTGTGGTCGAGTGGTTAGCGTCGGGGATTTCGAAACCGGGTTCGATCCCCAGTCGCAGCACTACGGTCATGGTGGAGTGCCCTTGGGCAAGGCACATTTTCTAGCCTAGTACTGGTTTGTTTACCCAGGGATCATGAATAATTAAATTTAATTGCGCGCTAAATGACCTTAACTGTCGATGCGCCATAAAACAATATACATTCATTTGTAATCTACTATAGGTTTATTTGGATGAAAGTAATAAAATGCTTTGTGAAGTATTGTATTGTATACATGCTCTATGCAGCCAAAATACTTTACATTGTCTTTGTCTATTCATTAACCGACTTTTATTAGAAATTTCTCCTTTTGTCAGATTGATTTTAAAAGTCGTCTGCTGTAGACGCGTATACAAATATGTATGTGGAAAAATATTTGTTTTAAGTCCTTTTTTGCATCAAGGGCTCTAGGGATCTTGTACGTAAATATGACAAGCAGGTAAGTTCTTTATCAGGCTGAGCGGAGAAGGAAGACTGTATTCTGGCTATTCGCTATTTGAAAACTATTTAGTGAAAATACGTGCAATTTCTCCTTTTGACACAATGTTTTCCACTTTTAGTCATAGGTTATCCATTCAATTATAGAGATTTTCTGTTTTTGTCCCCGGAGATCGGTTTTCGATGACGTGCCTTGTTTAAAAAAACTTAGGACAGTTTAATTGGGTCCATAGTATGGAGTTCATATGCCTACTGAATTATTCAAAATTCTTAACATTTGCATATAAATGGCGGGTTAATCCTTTCCCACCGACACAAGATATGCAGCAGACAATAATGAAAATATCTAAATAAGAATTGAAAATATCGATAAGCGAAAATATAATGCTTTAATAGACTTGAAATAATTGTGGTAAATGGAAAAATTGCTCATGATGAGTGATTTTTTTAATTTTGCGACAATGATTTCAAAATTCGTGTTCTCCAAATGCGTTCAGAATTCGTCTGCAAGTGGGAAAGGGTCGATTCGCTTCGTGTCACAAATACACTCTTGTGCAATTGACAATAAAATGACAATGGGACATTTTTTTTGTTTCAGCCATGTTTCAGGAAATCGAACCTCTGCATATTAACATGTGACAGATGCCTGCACATCTATGAAGTGGGATTCAAATGCAAAATATGTATGAGCCGAATTAGGTAAAAAACCCATTGTGGACTCTGCGTAAAGTATCGATCAAGATCGATATAAGCATGCCACGCAGGCTAACCCGGGCAGACAAGTTTAGCCTCCTGTGGATTTTCTGTTACATGAATCAATACTCTATATCTCTCTTTCCCTGAGACGGAATGCGTCGGCCCGGATAAGGCGGAGCGGGCTGCACAGGCTGATCTGGGTCGATACATTACGCAGAGTCCATATTGTTGGTGTTCTCGTGGAATGGGTCAATAATCTGAAGTTTCTTGAATTATTCAATGAAAGCTTGTCGAACTGTGCAGGGTCAGATAAGAACTGGACGCAAGTGTCCTATATATGATAGATGTTAGAAGCACATCCGTTTCTGTGATTGTAATATCCTGTGCACGTATTGGCTTAACATAGTAAAGGGTGTTGACTGACAAAATAATCACCTGTAGGCGACAGTTCAGAGTGAAGGAAGAGTAATGGACTCTGCGTAATATATCGAACCAGATCAGCTTACGCAGTCCGCGTAGGCTAATCCGGGCCGACATATTCCGTCTCAGGGAAAAAAAAGTATAGAGTAATGATTCCTGAAACAGAAAATCCACAGGAGGTGAACAGTGTCTGTCCGGGTTAGCCTGCGCGGCATGCTTAGGCTGATCCGGGTCGATATTTTACGCAGAGTCAACAAATTATTTTTTTATTTGTTTCGTGGGACGGTTCAAATATCATCGATAAATAGCAATCGATGTTCGACTCATCTCAGCTATGTATACGTCCTAAAAACTGAACTGTAGCGAGATGAATATGTAATAAGAATTACTTATTAACTGACTTAATGATCACCTGTAAGCGACAGTTCAAAGTGCAGGAAGAGTAGAGGGTGTTCCAAAAACAAATACTCTTATTGTGTCATATACACTTGAAAACATAATGTGATATCCATGGGTTAATGAGGGACATTAGTGATAATTATATTATCTCCCTTGTCAGATAAAGATCAAGGAAGACCAAATAGTTGGTAGGTCCTTTAAGTTTGAATCCTTTGTCTTTATCGCTATTTCGCAATGAGATATTGCAATTACTCTGTACACATTAATCATAAATGTGTTAATTAAAGTGATGATTCAAAAGAGAAAATTTACATAGCAGTGTTTAAATAAAACAAATGTGGAATTACTAATCAATCTAATAACAGTTGGCCAAGAAAATGCAATTATAAGTGCACCACTTAGTGCAAAGAAACCAATGATAAAAACAGAGGAAACCAAATGATAGGACCTAGCTATTTGTAGAGAGTATTAAAGGGAGATAACTGACCGATGTCTCAATTAATCAGAGTCGGTTTCTGGCGGCTGACCAAATATTATTGCTCGCCAAATGGCTTTATGCCGATAGGCGAGGGTAAACAACCACATAAGAAAAAAAAAATGTCTCCAATTGTTGTCCTGGTATATTTGTAATCACGGCATTCTTCACATTTTACCGTTCGAACAGATAATACAATATCCAAATGGAACTCCTATCAAATTGTAAAACTCGTTGATGTCAGTAAGATAAATTGACGTTCAAAATATCCATGAATATGCTAACATTTCAAAATGTTGATTAACTTTAAATGACAAAATAATGACATCCCATGTTAAGTTTTAATAACATAAACTCATACATCATACAATTGTGCCACGACTGGCGATTTGGGGACTTCTAGTATTTCTATTGTAACCATATAAAGTCAAATATAGTTTAAACATTTACTTATTTTACATTGATTGCGAAACAAGCTTTCAGCTTATATATTAAACACGCTCGATGTCTGCTTTCTGGAAACTTAACCAGTACTCGCGCAGATTGTGTCGAAAAGTCCCAAAGTCAGAACCCGCTCATCACGGGAGTCGAACCCCGGGACCTTTGGTACGAGAGGCCGACGCTCTACCTCCGCACCACTGAGTTCCACAAAGTCACATTTGCAAACATCTAGTAGGGATACGCGACTAGTTTTTATCAGAAGATGCAAAAAGAGCCTAAAATCATTCGAGGCGATTGAATACTGTATTATATAACCCTTTCCCACATACATCCAATCTGCGGCACAACATTCTGATTGATTGGGGTTTAACGCCGTTTTTAACAATTTCTCAGTTATATCACTGCGGCCAGTTCACCTACTCATGCATTTCCTGGTTTTCTCACACCAGTACTCCACACAACAATCGTCCCAAGCAACTGGCTGCTTTTTTCACATAGACTTAGCCCATTGGTGGAAGACGAATGACGCATGTGGCATTGACTTTTGTCAATCATCGGAAAGAAAGTTGGCCGAGCCGGGATTCGAATTCACAGCCCCTGGATTGACAGCCCGCGTCGCTACCGACTGAGCTACCGACAACATTCTGAAAACATCAAGGCAAGAATATGGAAATTGCCTATAAATATGAAATGTTTTATTGAATATATTTGAATGCATTGGGACACAAAGAGAAATTCTTAATTCTGAGAAAGTTCTGCCTTTGACAAATTGTTTTCAAACGCCGCCTGTGTCTGCTGCAGACGCCTCAAAACGCGACTATAGGGTGTCAGTATCATAAACATGTTCATGGACAGCCATTTCATACATTTTTCATTCGTTCAAACAACAGGAATTTCTGACATCTTCGTCACACAAAAAAATCAACCGTTCGGAGGTTTCAAAATATTAATGACGTAAAACATGAATTGTGTCACGTTGGTGTTTGATCATAACCGAACACCAGAGACATACTATATTCTTGTACAAGGATATTTCGAAGGGTGCAACGTAGGATCAGATTGCACGGAGACACAGGCTGATCTGGATCCTCGCTGGTCTTAAAAACCCGAATGAAGTCAACTATAAACATGTCAGACCTGATCCAAGCATTGCTAAGTTGACGTATGTATTTTATAACAATAGAAGTAAATCAAACTGCAGATGGTTTGTATATAATACATCTCAGGTCTCCATGTGACACGACATGATAAATGAATAGTCCCCTAGGGTGATCAATATGCATGACTGGATATAAAGTATTTGAGCCGTCCCGCGAGAAAACCAATATTGTACACTTTGAATAAAGTAGTTGAGTTTAAACTTATTTACTTTACAACGATTGCGAAACAAGCTTTAAGCTTATATTAATCACGCTCGATGTCTGCTTCCTGGATACTTAACCAGTACTCGCGCCGATTGTGTGGAAAAATCCAAAAAAAGGCAGAACCCGCTCATCACGGGATTCGAACCCGGGACCTTTGGTACAAGAGGCCGACGCTCTACCTCTGTACCACTGTCTTCCAAAATATATCGACCCGGATCAGACAAAGCATGCCGTATAGGCTTACCCGGACAGACAATTTTCGCGTGCTGTGGATTTTCTGTTACAGGAAACATTACTCTATATCTCTATCCCCGCTGAGACGGAATGTATCGGCCCGGATTAGCCTGCGCGGACTGCGCAGGCTGATCTGGGTCAATACATTACGCAGAGGCCATTATGTTGGTTTTCTCCCGTGACGACTCATTTGTCGATGGAATTCGTCCCTGCTACAGAAGAACTTTTCACGCCTTTTCAGCAGACGGCTTTTGTGAATAGTGTGATAGAAGTAAACATTGCTCAAAACGAAATGGATAAGTATACAGAAAACGACAATAACGATGGTAGGCTTGGCGTGAAACGGTTGTAACTAAAATGTGTATTTATTTTTTACCAATGTTAATCACCTCGCCATGATATAAGCGTTAAATCATTTTTCTTTGTTTACAAAGGGATCAAAATTGTCCCTAAACCTGGGTTTTCAAAATAGGTTTTTAGTTACAACCGTTTTAAGAGAAGCCCCTCGATCTTCTGGTTAACCAGTAAACATATAATGAAACTATCTACAATAGATTTGTATAACGTTGTTAAACAGTCGCAGCGGTCATCGCGGAGTGTGTCATGTTGGAAAGGCACATTTCCTAGCCTAGTACTGGTTTGTTTACCCAGGGACCATGAATAAGTGAACTGTCGCTGTGATATAACGGATATAATGTACTAGTACTAGTTTGTTTATCCAGGGATCATGAATGTCCTAGCCTAGTATTGGTTTGTACTGGTTTGTTTACCAAGGGACTATGAATAAGTGAACTGTCGCTGTGATATAACGGATATAATGTACTAGTACTGGTTTGTTTACCCAGGATTCATAAATTTCCTAGCCTAGTACTGGTGTGTACTGGTTTGTTTACCCAAGGACCATGAATAAGTGAACTGTCGCTGTGATATAACGGATATAATGTACTAGTACTGGTTTGTTTACCCAGGGATCATGAATTTCCGTTCTGGTTTGTTTACCAAGGGACCATGAATAAGTGAACTACCGCCGTGTTATAACTGAAATAATGTTGAAACGACTTAAAACCCAAATAAAACAAACATATCATATTTGAAAATACAGGACAAGCAGAAATGGATATGAAGGGGAGTGTAATACTCGCAATCACTTTATTCAACTAAATCAACAACATCTTAAATAAAGTGGAAGAAATTAAAGATTGTTCCTACAACTATATAAATCACTATTCTTTTGTTTTTCTCTGAAACCTGAAGAAAAAAAAGAGTAAGATTAAAGGAGCCAGTGTCTAAGAAAAGTTACAAGAAGATATTTCAAAAAGTGTTGGTTCGGATCACTTACCCATCATTTCAATCGTATCCCAATCTACACATATTTACAGAAGCTTTTAGCAAGCTTGTGAACAGTGTATCGCAATCTGTTTACAAAAGCCAACTTGTACCTCTTCCCATGCACTGCCCCTCGAAAAAAATTGAAATCCCACTCGCCAGAAAAAAGGCAATCAATGATTAAAACAAATACGAGGACTAGAGAACATAAAAAGGGGAATATTACTCTGGGTCGATCACATTCTCCGCAAAGCCACCAACAAAACAATCATGATATCATTGAAATGGACACCAGAAGGCAGACGAAAACGACGAAGACCAACAAAGACTTGGAGAAAAACTATTGAAAGCGATAGGAAACCCTTTGGTGACAAGGCCTGGACAGAATCAGTAAACACCGGTCTACGGACAGCACGACGTTGGTGACAAGGCCTGGACAGAATCAGTCAACACCGGTCTACGGACAGCACGACTTTGTGTGACAAGGCCTGGACATAATCAGTAAACACCGGTCTACAGACAGAACGACTTTGGTGAAAAGGCCTGGACAGAATCAGTAAACACCGGTCTACGGACAGAACGACTTTGGTGAAAAAGCCTGGACAGAATCAGTAAACACCGGTCTACGGACAGAACGACGTTGGTGACAAGGCCTGGACAGAATCAGTAAACACCGGTCTACGGACAGATCGAATTCAAGGGTTCAATACTCAAGCATATTAACATGTACTCGCTTGTAGATATTTTGGATCCGACGTCTCTTCTTCAAATGTTTTATATCGCATACAAACATATATAACATAAGTCGTCTGCTTCAGAGGCGTTAACAGTCAAACGTCGTCGGGATCAGGGAAATGGTGATATTGTTAATATCAGACAAAATTATGATTACATTTTGGCATATAACGTGTCTTGTCATAATTGTTGTTGTGTTTAATATTTTCTACTTTGTATTATCATATTGAATTCATCTTTACATCTTGTGTCTTGCTTGTGTATCAGCAGCATGCAGATTGGTGCAAAATGTATATATATATATATATATATATATGTATGTGTGTGTGTGTGTGTGTGTGTGTGTGTGTGTGTGTGTGTGTGTATGTGTGTGTGTGTCTCTCTCTCTCTCTCTCTCTCTCTCTCTCTCTCTCTCTCTCTCTCTCTCTCTCTCTCTCTCTCTCTCTCTCTCTCTCTCTCTCTCTCTTTGTATCCCTCTCTCTTTCTTTAAATGTCTCTCTGTTAAGGATTATTTAACATTTGTGTATTGATTCCTTGTAATTAATAGCTAAAATAAACATATTTTAACATAACGATAATTTTATTACAAAACGTGTCGAGTCCCGTAAAGTGGTATTACAAAACCGGTTCTTGATAATCATGTATGTTTTATGCAATGTTTCATTACTAACGTTCTAAAATAAGACTTTTTAACATTTATACGAAGGTTTCTTGTAATGTTAAGTTGAACATTTCAGTTTAATCGACATTTTAATTTTCTATTATTACAAAATGGGTTATTGATATTCATGTATGTTTCTCACGAGATTTCATTACAATCCTTCTGAAATAAGTATTGTCTAACATTTGTGTATTAATTCCTTGTCAAATATAGCTGAAATAAACATATTGTTACATTTGCGATATTTTTTATTACAAAACGAGTTGAGTCTCAACTATTGGTATTACAAAAGGGGTTCATGCTATTATTGTATGTATTGGGCAATGTTTCTGTCTTAACCTTCTGAAATAAGACCTTATTCATATTTGTACATACATTTCTTTTAATTTTAAGTTGAGATATACAGGTAAAATCAACTTTAAGCATTTTAGTACAAAACGGGTTGCTACAAAGCTGTTCTTTAAACCATACCAAGAAGGAATATTTATTTTTATTTTACATAAAACCTAGAAGAATATCTAAATTTGGATATATTTTATTGATATTCAATTTAATTTTTAGGATTAATGGTTTAACTTGTTCGCAATCAAGAAATAAATGGTTTAGGGTTTCCTCTTGCGTTAAACAGAAATTGTATAAGTTTGTATCTACTAATTTCATTTTATATAACAATGAATTAGTTGGTAATATGCTATGTATTATTTGGGTCTGTAATCATTGTATATAGGTATCATTTGTACAATTGAAAACATTGCAATATTTTGTTTTCCAGTTAATGTTTTCATTTGGAAACAACAACATCCATTTTTCCTGACTTGTTGGCACCGTACTATTACATGTTAATGTATTATAGCAACATTTGTTAGAATCTGTTTTTATTAAAATATCGTAGAAATAGAAGTTGATTTATGCGTTACGGGCTATATAAAGTGGAAAATCAGTTTTTGCAATATTGTTCTTTGTTATGAAGGACCTTTTAGAATTTCTTAGACTATGTAATATAAGCCAATTGACTCTGTTTCCATAATGCTTTCAATATTTTCCAAGGTTAGAACATTTCCATTTTCATCCATCATACTTTTTATGTCTCGGTTATAGAAATCTTCGATGAAAATGTGTTTAGAATTAATAAGAAAATGCTCATTATAACACAAAGGCATGTGTAAAACTTTATACCAATCATTACAACGTACCTATTTCATAAAGGTTACATATGCCTTCAATACATCTATCCAAAATTCATTTATTATACTCTTTGATACGTATTCACAGTATATTTTTCCCATATTAAAATATTTTTAAACATCAGAAATATTGTAAACTAATTTGTAGCAATTACTTTTTTCACGATTTTTTTTAACCATTTAATTTTCATGCTAGAAATATAACTTTTGATGTCAATCATCTTTAAACCTCCGTCTGCATATAGTTTTATAAAAACAGAACGTTCAATTTTCGCTATACATAATCCCGTTTAACTGTTTGATAAAATAATCTTTTGGTGATGGTAAACTGATAAATAAATGTATTTATATAGGAATTAAAATCGTTAATCTCCTAATTGGAGTTAGTGTTCTTATTTTCCAATACGTAATGCTTCTTTTCATACAATGTAATTTCGGACCAAAATTAAAATCCTGCATGTTTTGAAGATTGACATCAAAGTTTATTACAAGCAATTTAAACTGTGTTTCCACTCAAGATAGTATCCATTTAGTGTTTGTAGAACGTGAGCTATATTTAATCCCTGTCCAAATAAGCTTTGTTTTTTCAAAATGGATTTTTAAACCGGATATTATAGAAAAGTTGTCTAATACTTCTTAGTTCTAGCACGTTATTTGACGTTTTTTCTGTTCCGTCTAAAAGCAAGCTTGTGTCGTCTGCAAATTGTGTAAGAAGATAGTTTTGGTCTTTAATTTTTAAGCCTGTAATATTCTTATTATTTGTTTTCTTAATATTTAGGATTTCGGAGCAGAGTATACAAATATATGATGAAATCGATCCCCTGCAGCCCCTTTTCAATGTATAGAAATAAGATAAGTAGCCATTTAACTGCACACAGACTTGAGTATTGTATAAGAATAGTTTTATCCACTTTTTGAACATATCGCCAACATTAAAAAAATCAAAAATGTTTTCTATAAAATTAAAAGACAAAGTTTTCGGAATCGATTAACATTAAGACAGACAGACAGACAGAACATTTTATTGTTGACGTATACAAAGTACATTGTCTAAAAAACATACACATACATACAATATACATGACAGGAAAATACAAACAAACATGATTTATTTGGAACTCATAGGATGATTGAATTAAACATGAATTCAGGATGAGAGTGAAATAAACATGAATTCAGCATGAGAGTGATATAAACATGAATTTAACATGAGAATGATATAAACGTTGTGAGGATGAGCAATGTATAAATATGGGAGTGTTATTTGGAAGCAAAACACATTGAACAATTGTTCCAAAATTTAAATGGTGAAGTGAATAATGTACAACGGAAGAATCAATCATGAAGTAAATAAGGAGCGACGTATGAACGAAGGATTGAATGAGTGTACGAATTAATGATCAATCAAGTTGCAGTTTTCGAAGAAGAAATTATGAAACATTTAATGTGGTTCTCAGTAGAGTTGCCTCTTTGATATAAAATGCAAGACTGAGGGTTGTCTTTCTATTACTGTTGGTTAGTAGTTCAGCAAATTCATAGACGTTTGGACGAATGAAATTATACTTTTTCAAGTGTGTTTTCCTAAGTTCAGTAAAACATGGACATGCAATAATAAATTGAAATTCATCTTCGATGTCAGTAGATTAACAGCATAGACAATATCTTTCTTCTCTATGGGTTCTTTTTTTGGAGTAGCGGCCAGTTTGTATTCTTAAATTGTGAGCAGACAATCTTATTCTTGTTAGGTACATTCTCAAGGATTTTGGAATAAAAGCGAGATAATCTTTTTCACTGAATTCAAATTCACAAATTGTATATAGATTCAAAACATCAGAAGACTCTTTAGTTGTTTGCCAACTTTGGAGGAAATTATCTTTTATTCTTTGAGAAAAGATACCTTTAAACTTATTAAGGTTTATACTGGATGGATTGTCCCAGATATATTTAAAACCGTGATCACACAAGAGGTTTTTAACATTTAAAACCAAATTTGTTGCTCCCTTTTCTGCATTAATGCGTGAAATGTGGTACACATTTTGTACTATAACGTTGTTTGATTTAATAACTTTAAACAAATATTTAATAATGTTTATATATCTTGAAATGTATAGAGGGTATCTCCCTAATTCATCGTATACTGCTGCAGAACTAGTTGACCTTCTTACATTCAAAAGTTTTTTACACAATTGTAAATGGATAGATTCTACTTCCTTTTTTTTTATATAACCCTAAATTCCGGAGGCGTACGCTAAAAAAGATCCAACAAACGCATCAAAAAGTTCCATTAAACACCTAGGTTTAAAGTTGTAAACATTTTAATTATACAATAAAAGATTCATAGCTGTTGTAGCTTTGCCACGAAGATACTTGCAGTGTAGTGCAAAATTACCCGTATAGTATAATACTACCCCAAGATAATTAAAATCATCAACTGTTTCAAGATATAATAATAATAAAAGTTATCAGGGAATACCCCTGAATCAAGAACAGCGTTAAAAATATCACATAAGTGCGATGAAAGTATGTCGCAACTTTCAATTAAATACTCATTCAGTATTAAATCGGTACCGTAAGCTTTTCCACGCTTCAGCGACTTACATGCATTTACAATTTCCTGCACTGAAATACGCTTAATATCTAATTTATCGCCTCCGGATAAAATGTCATCAAAATCATTATTTTGACAAAAGTTTTCCGACTCAACGTTGTCAAATTTAAATTGAAGTATTGCTTACGTCTGAAAAGTGGAGCATAACATCTTGTAATGCTATATTATTGTTAGACTTCTGTTTGTTTGTGAAATGCTTCAAAAAATCCTTCGGTTTTGTTTTTTTCAATTTTTCAATTTCAGCTACCTTTTTTTGACCTGTATGTATTTCTCTTTTTTTTGCATATCATTTTATATTTTGTTTTTAGCTGACAAAAACGTTCCCTATTTTCAGAAGACATCTTCTTTTTAAAGGCATTTCTTGCAATGATAAATATTTTTTTTGCCTCCTCACATTCATGGTCAAACCAATCTTTATCTTTACAAATCCCATGATCAATAAAACAGTTATATTTCCGTTTAGATGATTTTTTAAATAAAGGGGTACCTAGTTCAAGTATAATATTATTAAACTTTTGAATTGTATCATTGATAGAGTCCCTATTACTTAAGTCAATCTTAGCCGTGACTGAATTTAACTCGGGTAATTTTGATATGATACCTTTTCTGAAATCATGTTTAAGTTTGAGTTCCATGCGTTTTTAGTTTCTTCTTTTTGTTGTACAAAAACAGGGACAGAATTGAGCAGTATCGAGAATGACAAGGGTGCGTGGTCACTATGTTCGTTAAAAGAGTTCACACTGAAATCAGTTAACAGGCAATAATCTTTTTCACGTGCTAACAACATATCGATTAGGGATGTACCCTGCGTACTGGCATATGTAAATGATCCCCTATTTTGATCACCGAACAGGCGCCGATTTACAATGCGCATAGTGGTTGATTTACAAAAATATAAGAGCATGTGCCCGAAGTGATTACAGTGCGTATCCATAGAGGCCCTAAAAGAGGGTTCGTCTGGGAAATAGTCTTCGTCATCTTTAATACTGTTATTTATATCATATGCAATAAAATCGTTTTGAATTCCCACTCTGCTATCAAAATCGCCTATAATGTATATAGATCCTAAATTTTCGTATTCGTAAAAATCACGCAACAGCAGTTCAAACAAATCCATATTTGCGACGTTGTATGCAGGCGAATCTTCGCACCAAATATAAAGGCCACAAAGATAGAGATATCCCTATCAACATTGAAAAACAGTTTGTCTAATTTAATCCATAAAATTGCGTCATAGTGAGATTGAATTATTTCTATACCGCATTGCAGCCACTCTCTATAGTATAGCACTAAACCACTGCTGTGTCTCTTAGCATTTTTATGTTGAAAGTTACGATATAAATTGTAACACGTAAAACCGTTTATATCAATGTTGCTCTGTTTCGAAGTCCACGATTCTTGCAAGAATATAATGTCATAGTTAGTAATTAAACGCAAAAAGTCATTTGAGCTCTTTTTGGCCTCGGTTAGCCCGTGAATGTTCCAGGATAGAATTTTGAGATCATCCCCGGCGTCCCCTTATCTGTTGGTACTCGCTGGTTTGCCATCGATGTAAGAGACATGGGATCTGATTTTATTCACAGTATTTCATTCTGTCATATACAAATCTTATATTTTCTCCTATAAAACGTCCTTTAATTAAACCAGTTTGATCGTTTGATAAACGGTTTTAAGTCTATTTCTAAAGTTCCTGAAGCTTTTTTGTATAACACTTTAAGTTAAGTGATAGGTCTCCAGTGTTTAAGAAATAGCCTCGCTTTATTGCCTTTACATGTTATTGTTCCTAATTTAATATTATTTGAAAATGTATTTGAGATAAAAGCATGATTCAAAGACCTTACAACAAAGTGTCCAATTTTATTCCAAAATACTTTATAAATGTTCGTAGAGAAATTATCACTATTGTAAACCGTAACACAGTATTGTAATATAACCTCTTCAATCATTTTATTAATGCAGTTTACATAGTCCGCGTCATGAAGTTAAGAGTTGTTAAACTTCCACAACCCTTTTCGATGTTGAAGCATTGCAGATTTGAGATCAAGGACAATAATGGAATGGTCTGACTTGTAGCTAATATCTATGTCACAATTTCTTAAAAAGGGCTTGAAACTACTTGACATTAGAAAAAAATCTAAACGTCCCCTTTGCAAAGGTATCATCATTGTCCACGTATATTTTCTCATAGTATCATGTATTTCTCGAAAAGGGTCTAGAATGTCTCGATAAGCTATATTTGCTAAAATAATATCCCTCGCTTTTATGATATGGTTAGTAATTCTATAGTTTTCATACATAGTCTATTGAAGGGTTCAAAACTAAATTAAAATCTCCACACATTATGCAATTGTCAGAGTCATTAAAAGAGTCAGTAGGGTCGAAAATATTTAAAAAATGATCGGGTCATCTATGTTTGGAGCATATGAATTACTTAAAAGAAATTTGGTATCACAATATTGTAATTCTATGATTAAATATTGTTCGTTATTGTCTCTTTTTATACTTAAGATTTTAATGTCTAGACGTTTAGTGAACAGTATAGCAACGCCTTTTGAACTAGATGTGCCAAGGCTATTGAATAAACAGTTTCCATTCCACTCAGAGTATATACATTTTTCCATGTTTTCAACAAAATAAGTCTCTTATAAACTCAAAATATCAGTCTTTTTTTCCTTAAAACAAATTAAAAATGTCAAAACGTTTTTTCATTTTTTTGAGACCTCAGCAATTGTAAGATAATATCTTTAGTTTATCCACCATTTAACATCCTATCAAAATATTATTTTCTTCTAACGCCAGTATTACGGAGAACAATATCCAGCTTAATATCCATTATATGAAGTGTATAAGTAAATTGCAAGTTTAACACATAACAAATGACTAGAAAGTGACTATATATAACGTATTAGGCAAAGTACAAAACACAGTTTAATTTGTTATTTTACATGTTGAAGCGAACGCTCTTAACCCATTTCCTCACACAGAGGACACATGACACCTGTTACCGCTGACGATTTCTATTAAAATATAAATACGAGGCGAAAATTATCCGAACGATCACCTTCACCACATTGTGATATATTCAAAAATGTATAATCAATATAAAAGAAGAACATGGAAACATAAATGAAAGGTGTTCAGATAAGCTGACATTACATAAGCATCATATTCTTTCATACAATTTTAAAGCCAATTACATAGATTTCCTACATGGGGGTTTCTTTCTCCTCGGTCAAAAAAGGGGACAAGGTAGATTCACAAATGTACCAATAAAAATAAAAAATATGAGCATTGAATCCTAGTATTATTACAAAAGCCTTAGCTGTTGATTTGTTTACACCGTTTTCTAAAGCCTTCTGTATTGGGTGTGTGAAAATGCATATCTATGGATAAGATGTTAAATAAAATTGCACATAATAAACATAGTTATTCAAGAATCTTGCATGAGTGTATTTGACTGAACGCTTATTTCTTATACCCCTACGACACTGACTGACAATTCATTTATTAAAACAATAAGAAGTTGCGCAATATTAATAATGATTTGAGATTTTTTAACAACGAAATACAGGTAGACTGAATTTTCGTTATTATTATTACGGACCCAGACCATATTAATATCTATGTTAATTGAATGATCTACATATAAATTCATAATAAGAATGGCAAACACTGCCGATTTCAAATGTAACGAGCTGTTTGACAGGATCCGGCATTGTTTAAAAAAGCATTCAAATGTTAAGGAATTATATTTTACTTAAGTGGAAAACACTGTAGGACCTTTTCAAAATTATACATTGTTTTAATGCGTCCTGTTCTGTTTCCAGATGTGTAAGGGTTAGAGCCATTTTAAAAAAGTGGGAAGGTTGGATCTTGTATTTCACATATACGCTTTGTTAGGGCCTCTGACACTGCATTAATTTAAAAAAGTTTATCAAATTTGAATTTATACTAAATTTACGTGAATATCGATTATCAATCAAATAGCTAATTGTGTATAACTGCTCTAAAACTGGAGTGCAGCCTTGTTGGAAAAACTAGTACTATTTACATTCTAGCCGACTATATTATTACCCCCTGTTAAATAGGGAAGGTGGGGAACAACTTTTCCTGTACTTAATACATACTTACAATAATAACATTTTAATCGTTTTCTCTGTGTTGTGACTCTCAATATATTTTTCGAAGTAATTGTACAACAAAGAGTGTGAGTCCTTTACTTTTCGGTTAAGGCCCGTAGTACTTTGTTGTGTTAACAGAGAATATCTCTTATTTAGCATTTTTCTGTGTGATAAATCACGTTTATGCGTAATTATCTCACTTTTTTTTTAAAAAAAGGGGGTGGTTTTATGCAACGGACGTCAGTTATTTTTTTCTCTAAAACGCAAAGTTGATTGTGAGTCAAAACATAAAGCTTTTCATATTTTTATTCTTTGATTCTTTGATGTATATGTATGTGTACGTGTATGTGTATGTTCTGTAGATAAGTTTTGTGAATAAGTGTATATTTTTATTTTATTTTTTTGTATTTCTTCTGACGCAATAACAGTACATACTACTTGGACTTTGGAAACAATTGAATAATAAATTAGTAAAAATATATAAATAAACTACGATCAAAATCGCCTGTCGCAAAATAACAGTTCTGTAACTACGGAAAATAAAAAGGGTACTCTTCCAAGTCAATTACTAACTCATTATAAAATATAAGATTAGTCAATCTCGATTAAGAGTATCATTATGTATGATTTTTTTTTCTTTTTTTTCTTTGGGTGTGTTAATTGTAAATTATGTATATTTTCTTTTATTATGTGTTTGTTAATTTTAATTTGTTAATATATTGTCAAAATGACAAGAAACTGTACAGTTTACGTCAATTAAAATTATTGTCCTGTTGTCCTATTAAGACAAATTTTATAATGTAAATCTTTTTCTGTTCTGTTATGTTCTGTTCTGACACAGTTATTATGACGGAAACATCGTGAAAAGTGACAGGAAACACCGTTGAGAAGCAACACGCTAACCTGTAGTAGTTTGGAAAGTAGCATAACACATCGTTGTAAAAAAAGGTATAACTTGACAGGATCATCTGCATGGCCCTTAAGAGATTCAACTTAGTTATATATATATATATATAAACTTGCATTTAGGAGAAAGCACACCAGTGTGATACCAAAATGGATCACAAATGTGCGTATTCCACTTTCGTTCCGCCTTCCAAACGTCCAAAAGTAGCCCGACCCTAGGTTGTTTTTGGCATTTGTTGGTAGAAGAAACTCTTCTCTATCCAACCATACCTTTGGTTCGGCTAAGATCACTATATTCAAGAAATAGGCCCATTCGAATACGGTATCACACGAGTACTAATTAACTTTAGTGTCAATCAAATCGCATTGCAAATCTTCATATGAACAGACAGACAATAGATAGAAAGACAGACACACACAAACAAACAAACGCACGCGCACACACACACACACACACACACACACACACACACACACACACACACACACACACACACACACACATTTAACCTTAAAAGTGACCGAAAACAAAAACAAAAAAAGGAAGCAAGAAATTACTTTTTAATTTTATTTAATCATAATAGAGGTAATATTTTATCTCAATGACTGGACGTTGTAAAAACATATTGGTATTTAAAAAAAAAAAAAGGCATAGCAATTAAACTAAATTTCTCCTATATGTTCTATGAAAGTCAGATATCACGCTTTAGCTAGGTAAGTAATAAAGACCGCCGATAACAATGGGGAAAATCTCCCATCGATAAGCCAAGGAAATGTCTGAAATAGTCCCACATGTAAATGCTTGACATAATAAAGATCAATTAGGTACGTGTACCGGAACAAATATCCTTTTTAGTATAAATTTCATTACAACACAACTATAAACAATAAACTGCACTTACGTTTCTTTCGCCGTTTTCAACAGTTGTTTATTCGTCAGTGTCCCGGTCCCGGTTAAAAGTAATATGACCTTCCTTGAATATGTACTTTTCATAGTGTCTCAATCACGTGATAAAAAAAAACCAGCTTAAAATAGTCTCGCTTCAGGTACGAATTTGTCTGATAGACGGATTTGACCTTAACCAATAATATCGTCTTAAGTTCTACTCATTTACCGACGCTTTTGAGAGAAAAGAGGGAAGTATGTTTATCACATACTCGCAGATGTCGTCTGCTGCAAATGCGTCTGTTTGCGGGAAATGATTGAAAAGTCGGTGCCGTAATTGTAGAGCGTCCGCCTCAAGTGCGGGAGGTCGTCAATTAGATCCCCGGTCGGGTCATACCAAAGAATTTAAAGATGGTAATAATTGCTGCCCTCCTTAGCGCTAAAGGTTCTGGTGTTAGAATTACGACTGACTCGCTGGTGTCAGGATACATGGACCAGTAGTACTTGTAACTTCTCAAGGAAACGTCGTGATATAACTAAAATATTGTTAAAAGCGGCGTAAAAACACCAACCAATTGAGAAGTTGTTATACCTTTCCAACATACCTTTAAACAGCAGCAGACGACTTTAGAATCATCTAGTCAAAATTATGGTAGTTCTCTTTTTGCCCTGTTTTCAAAAGTCGACTCCTGCAGACGGGTCAAACAGCGTCTACATGCGGGAAAGGGTTGAACAATATACGGAAATTAATTTCAGTAATAGTATTTTATACCTAACCATAAAGTTAATTTAAACGTTCAATGTTACCCAATCATATGCATACCATTTGTACCATTTCCCACATAATGACTATAAAAGCTGCAGCAGACGATATTGAATATATCAAAGCAAAACTGTTGAATTTCTTTATTTAAATGTTCGCATATTGTTTATATTTTGTTGAAAACATATATGACAAATGTAGAGATTACTCTTCATGGGCAATTTCTCCTTTTGTTGCAATGTTTTCAAAATCCGTCTGATGTATATTTCAAATTGCGTCTGAATGTTGGAAAAGGTTAATGCGAAGAGTTATTTGAATACAGTTTCGAACATTGTGGGAAGTGGAGAAATTGCTAGTTTTGAGCATTTTGCTTTTTCCACAATATTTCGAATGTCGTCCACTGACGAGTCGTATGTACCATGCATAGTTAAACAAATGCCTATGCAGGTTATATCCTTAAGTGTGACGGATGGAAAAAAAAGGGTGTAGTGATATCTTATTATTGCTTTGATTTTTGGATAGTCGAGAGCGTGACGGACGAACAAAGGTGAAGTTATTTCTAAGTGTTGCATTGCTTTATATGTAGGCGAAACGTGTCGGACGGAATGACACATGCGAAGTGATATCTTCTTGTTGCCTTGCCTTATGGACATTATAAATGCACAGGCGGACAAAGGTGAAATGATATATAAGTATTGCCTTGACTTAACAAACGAGACCATGACGGACGGACTGACAGGCAATAGTGGAGTGATATATTTATGTTGCCTTGCCTTATGGACAGTCGAAAGTGTGCCGTATCAATGCCGTATCAATGCGTTGTCTTATTGAAAAACGAGAGTGTGACGGACGAACATACAAACAATGTTTGCGTGATATATTGCTGTTGCGCTGCCTTGTGGACTGGAGAAAGCGTGACGGACGCACAGAAAAAGATGAAATGATATGCTCTTGCCTTGCATTATGGACAGATGAGCGCAGGACGGACGGACAACTAAACACAGACGAAGTAATATATTATTGTTGCTTTGCTGTACGCAAAGGGAGAAATTTCTCATGGTGTGCTGTTTTTACTTTGGCTACATAATTGTTTTCAAAATGCATAACTACTTATGAAAATTAGTTTAATGAAATAAATTGATAAAAATGTGGAATTAGTTAAACAGTAACAATTCTCATACATGCCAAAAAGAGTAGATATAATTATTCCATAGAGGTCATTACATTTCATTATAACCTGCTGGAAGCAAGACACCCAGAATACACACAAACACTTGCTTCCCTGACTTAAATTTATATGAAGGTGATCTTATCAATTTAAGCCCTGTATACAAACACATGGCACTAATTCAATTTGCAAAAGGGTTTTCATTTCTGTAACGATGTGCGGTCTCTCCTTTTTCAATTACAAACACCTCAGAGTCTTTCCACTGACTGAAGCTATATTATGGGACCACCAGTTAACATTTTCCATTTATACTTTCAGTTCCTTCCAATTCATAGCTTTCGGACGACGGCCCATAGTACCTTCAAACTAAAGGATAAAACAAAATTAAATAGTGTAAAACTAGCACAATTCGTACCGACAATATCATATTTGTTTTATTATTTAAGTTCTCTGCCCAGATGTTGCCTAGTAATTTACAGTCTAACTTACCTCAGATTTGTTCAATCAGTTGTTTGTTATTGATTGAATTTGATGTTTTCAAAAATTTATCCCCACAAACACCAACATATAAACAAAAAAATCTACCACATTGCCAAATCTCCCATCAAACGTTTAACAAACATTGATCAACAATTTAAGGGTATGCAAATTAGGCACAATAAAAAAATTAGGCATAATCCCAAGAACAATGTATATATTTTTAATTTCTAAGCTTATTTTAAGAAATTTTCCATAATAAGTTCACTTAAGAAAGTTTTCGACAACTTGAACTACCTACACGTTTATTTTGGACAATTAGGCACTTTTCCATCCACGAATAACGCATAAAAACATTAATTAAAACCCTTAAAATTTAGTCAATGCCTTTCAGTGATACATAAACTTTTGGTATTCACACAACCCATCTAATGCGATTTTAAAGAATTTTGAACTCACTATGATTTCAGAAAAAGCGACAATTTTTTGAGGCCATTTGTTTACTAAGAAAATTACGCTGCAGGCAGACATCTTTTTACACCGAGATCTTCAATTATCGCATAAATCGAGCTTCGTAGACTAATCAAGAATAATGTTAAACAATTACCTATTGTAACTATCGTAACAATAAAACTGTATAATATGCATTTCAAGCAAAACCAGTTAATATCGTTTCGACTTCGACTTCTCCGATCTGTTTTCTAAATATTAACAAGAGGCCCAAGAGGGCCAGTATCGCTCCACGGCCATAAGGCAAAAATCAAATCTCCAAACAGCCCTGTCCCCTGGTGGCCATGTTTTTTACCAACCACCAAGGCTTAAAGGAATCTTGTAAAGTGTCACCCAAAGAATGTTTCTGCAAAATTATTTGAATATCAGCCTGACACTTTTGGAGGAGAGGATATTTTAAGTTTTCACTATAGCCATATAAGGCAAAATATCCCCGCCCTCTGGCGGCCATGTTTTTCAACCAATCAACATTGCTTGAAGGAGTCTGATAAAGGGTCACCCAATGAACATTTCTACAAATTTATTTGAAAATCGGCTGAACACTTTCGGAGAAGAAGATTTTTTAAGTTTTAACTATAGCTATATAAGGCAAAATAGCCCCGCCCCCTGACGGCCATGTTTTTCAACCAATCAATATTTCTTGAAGGAATCTAATAAAGGGGCACCCAAGGAACATTTCTACAAAATTATTTGAAAATCGGCCTGACACTTTTGGAGGAGAAGATTTTTTAAGTTTTCTCTTTAGCCATATAAGGCAAAAATAGCACCGCCCTCTGGCGGCCATGTTTTTTAACCAATCAACATGGCTTGAAGGAATCTGATAGAGGGTCACCCAAGAAATATTTCTACAAAATTATTTGAAAATCTGCTCAACACTTTCGGAGAAGAAGATTTTTTAAGTTTTCACTATGGTCATATGAGGCAAAATAGCCCCGCCCTCTGGCGGCCATGTTTTCAGACCAATCAACATGGCTTGAAGAAATCTAATAGAGGGTCACCCAATGAACATTTCTACAAAATTATTTGAAAATCAGCTAAAAACTTTCGGAGAAGAAGATTTTTTAAGTTTTCACTATTTTTTTCATTTGGTTGCCATGGAAACCAGAATTATGGATAGATCAAACAAATTTGAAGTTATTTAAGAGAGGACATTGAGAGGATGCTTTATATGAAGTTTCAACCAAATTGACCAAGTGGTTAGGGAGAAGAAGTCGTTTAAAGGAAAAAGTTAACGCACGCACAGACGCACGGACGCACAGACTCACGCACGACGGACAATTCGCCATGACATAAGCTCGACTGGCTTTCAGCCAGTGGAGCTAAAAATGACACACCGGAAGTTAAAGACATGCGCAGTGGAACGTTTTGTAAACACGACAGTCAATTGACGCTTATTTAACTAGTTTCCGTTCCACGTATTAGTTGTCCCAGTTTAGAGGAGCGTCCGCGAACGACATTTAGTAATCAAAGCGCTGAAAGCGCTAATGGTATAGGGGGCATATGTAAATTGAAAACATATGGCATAGATCATATGGACAAACATTGTTGAAACAATGAAACAATGACCTTTAAACAAACCAAACCAAAAATGTTTGAAGCAACACATATTGCCTGCCAATAACATATACCTCATTTGTCAAAGTTTTACCCTTTTCTTGTATAAACAAAATATCGAAGGACAAAAGATTGACAAAAAAAACCCGAGCAGCTACCCTTAATTAAAATATTTCTAGTTCAGAAATCACTAAAGATCAACAATGTATATTGTAATCATGCTGATCGAAAGCATGATAGAGTTATGTTTCTTTTGCACTGCACAATTGCAGCTCTGAGTTTCCTATACACCAAGTCTTAAATTGATATATTGGACATATATTGAGACAATAACCGAAGAAATGAAAAAATTGAGTTTACACCTAAAAAACAGACTAGATTTGACGAAGTACAAATCTTGGGGAAGCACTCATTAACGAAAAGGGGAATTTCACGGAACGCATGTGTTGCATATAATAAGGGAGAACATTGAAAGACAAAAATATACACACTCCAAACGCAGCATGCTAAATTTATGGTAATGGTGCACTGCAAATCTGTAGGTCATAAGTTACATACAAACCAAGTTTGAAATTGATACAATGAAAGTTAATTGAGACAATCGCTGAACTAAATAAGGAAAAATGGAGATAACTGAAAAAACAGACCAGAGTTATGTACCTAGTACTTTGCCGTTCTCCTGATCACACGGGTATAATTGTGACCACTTTGAAATAAATCTGCCATACAGAAACAACGTGTTAACCAATACATGCAATCCATGACGGACGGACGAATGCACATTCAGGCAGACAGCCGGCCGGACGCCGGATTATACCTCCAAGCTTTACAGACGGAGACAACTCAAGTATTGATTACAGAAGACTGGTTCGATGCGTCAAAACACGTCAGCTTAGATTATGGTATTTGTAAAGTATTTGCAATTTAATTGTATCTCCGAAACGGGACCGGACCGTCAAGGTTAATTTTCAAAAACCTATTTAGACTACATTTCTAGTTTATTTGTCAACAGATACATCTAGGACTATATTACACGTTGATGAACGTTGAGTCTTAAATTAACGCAAATGCATATACATTATAATAAAATAAATAATGACCTTGCGGTTATAACTCGGATGTGTTGACAAATTCGGCCAAATTTCTTTCCGACGTTTGACAAAAGTCAATGCGACATGCGTCATTCGTCTTTCACCAATGGCTAAGTCTATGTGGAAACGCAGCCAGTTGCTTGGGAAGATTGTTGTGAGGAGTACTGGTTTGAGAAAACCAGGAAATACATTTGTAGGTGAACTGGCCGCCGTGATATGACTGAAGAAATGTTAAAAACGGCGTTAAATCCCAATCAATCAATGTTGAAATTAACTTATCTATAATTTGTAGATTTAATTTCTATTTCCTAGTAGGGTCTACATACAGCGACACATGAGAATATTCAACACAAAACGCGACCTGTTTTACCAACAATTCCCCAGTAGCGGTGAGACCGTTTGTAACATTATTTCATGGCATGTATACACAGTAGGACCTCTCTCTTTGGACGAATTATGTTGTAACAAGTTTGTTTACAGTATTCCTTAACCTTGACCACATAGACTAAATATACAGCAAACAACATTGAACTAAGGCATAACTATTGACCTGAATTAATAAAAGTATGATTTTGAATAGTGATGAAAACATTGTGGAAAAAGACAAACTTGTTTATTATCATTCATCTGTTAAGGTTAGTCAAATGTGTCTAAAAGGGGCAAAGGTTAAAATAATAACTGTAGACAAATGTTTTCGTTATCTAGGTTATAGAAACAATTTGATTCATGTTTCAAAGCATTGTTTGAAAAGGAGAAATTGCTCATTGTCAGCAATTGCTCCGTTTGCAAATATACTTTCAACATTTGTTTGTAACTAAGTAGCTATAACGGGAACGGTTCAACCCTTTCCCGCTTACAGTCGCTTTTTGACGCATGTGCAGCAGACGGCTGCAGAATTGTTTATCATGACCCATTTCCTCTTTTTCCACAAAGGTTTCAACTATATATTTTTCCCCTTGATGTAAGGCAAAATTGCTCGTAATCATTCATCTCTAGCATGTTATTCAAAATGTGTCCGGAAGGGAGAAAGAGGGAAAGAACGTCCATAGTAAAACGTTTAAATATGAAAAGAATTAATTTGAAACGTGTTTGAAAGCATTGTGTGAAAAGGAGGAATTGCTCATTGTCAGCAACAGCTCCATTTTCAACAATATGTTTTAAATATTCGAACTGTTATAGTATCACGGAAAGGGTTCCGCTTCCATGGGAAGGATGTAACCATTTTCCGCCTACAGACGCATGTGCAGCAGACGACAATCGAAAACATTGTGACAAAAGGGGAAATTGCTTTTCGTAGGCAATTTCTACTTTTGCCACAATGGTTTCAACTCCTTTCAATAATTGTATTTACAGTGCTTTGCACATTTCTCTATAAGTCGACTGTTGTAAACTAATGGGGTCACAGAACGGTCGACGTTACCTCACACTACTGACCTTAAGGTCAACCATAGTTCAGAGTGAGTTTCATTCATAGAAACTATTTTGTCTCATAAATTTATGCAGCGGAGGGTTTTGTGATTCGGTCGAACCAATGAAATCGTTGAAAAGGCAGATTATAACCAATCAAAACTCGATTTTGGTGTAGGTATACACATGTGGACTGCGGTTGCAGCTTTAAATTCGACTTTTCGAAAGCAGCTTCGCTATGAGATAGTGGCGAAACGCCCCTATCCCAAAAACCGTCCGTAAATATATTTAGAAGAAATAAACAAACAATGTTGTTTCCTAATTCATTTCAATCAATCTGTTCTTTTCGTAAATTGACGTAAACTGTCTTTGTGTGTAGCTGTCTGTCTATCTGTATGTCTGTCTGTCTGTCTCTCTCTCTCTGTCTCTGGTTTTCTCTGTGTGTTTATCTGTCTGTCTCTTTCTTCCTCACTCTTACTCTCTGTCTCTCTATCTATATTTATATATATATATATGTGCGTCTATCTCTCCGTCCATCTGCTGATGTAACTGCCAATCTGCATGTATGTCTGTATGCAAGTATATACGTGTGTATGTCAATCTGTATGTTTATCCGTCTATGTGTGTGTGTGTGTAAGTCTATCTGTCTATGTATTTATATGTCTATCTGTCTATGTGTGTCTATCATCATGTATTCCTATATGTGTGTGTCTATCATTATATATGTTTATCACTATGTATGTATAACTGCATTTATTTATGTGTCTCTAAATTTATATATCTATCTGTATTTATTTATTCATGTGTATGTATGTATGTATGTCTCTTCGTCTATATGTTGGTTTAACTGTCAATCTGCCTTTATGTCTGTATGCATGTATATACGTGTGAATGTCACTATGTATGTGTATCTGTCTATGCGTTTGTGTTTCTATCTGTTTGTGTATGTTTATCATCTGTTATGTCTACCATCCTACATGTCTATCATCGTGTGTCTATCATTATGTATGTCTATAACTATGTATTGTATATCTGCATTTATTCATGTGTCTCGAATTTATGCGTATCTGAATTAATGTATATCTGTATTTATGTCTTTATGTTTATGTATATATGTAAGTTTATATTACATATAAGACAAGTAGCAGTTACAAGGGGTTGTCTGTCTGCCTGCCTGCATGTCTGTCTGTCGTTCTCTCTGTCTGTCTGTCTGTATGCCTGTGTGTGTGTGTGTGTGTGTGTGTGTGTGTTGTGTGCGTTGGTATACCTTAGTCACCGAGGTAGGTCATAGAAGTACACAACCACTGACCGAGGTACCAAAAACTACCGAGGTATTTTTTCCATTACCTCGGTGTGTTTACCTCTAAAGTAACACAGAATGCTCGTCTATGCTTATATCTTTAAAAATGTACGATACCTCGGTGTGTCGATTTTGGGCGTGTAAGGGTGCTGTGTGTGACACCACACACCTCGTCCCGATATTCTACTTAAACTCAGGCGTGCGCATGCGCAGTATATCAGAAAATGCACACAGCAAGTGGCAGGGTCCCCACTTCATGAGGTATGTACTTTTATTGTGATTTTGATCATGGAAACACATGGATGTGAAGCAATTGTTGATGTAAAATATGTTTATGAGTTTGAACAGCTTCGCTTCTTTGCATACACGAATGAAATACAATTCTTGCCAAAGGTATAAAGCTATGGTTTGAAGACGTTTCGAATGCGCTACTTGAATGTATATAAATAAAGATGTCAATCGTTTTCCACAGTTTTAAATGCAACATAGGACTCAGTTGTGATATTGAAGGATAATGACAAGTTTACTCCTCGTTTCTAGAGCTCTGGGCAACAAACGGGTTAAGTAATTTATCTAGAAACCTTATTAAACACATGAGATACACAAAGCTGATGTCTTTGTCTCCTATTAAATTCCTCCGTTTGTCAACAATGTGTTTACTGTGTGTCCCATACCGATGTTGCTGTGTGTCCACCGATGTTGCTGTGTGTCCCATACCGATGTTGCTGTGTGTCCCATACCGAGGTTGAGGGTGTCCCATACTGAGGTTGTTACCTCGGTGTGTTTACCTTGTACTGGTTTCCAAAACATTATACTACCCCAATGTGCTTATGATAAATGACATTCAGGACCAATTCTTTATGCCATTACATTTGTCTTATATTTGAAACATGTCGAATGAGCATAGACCTCGGTGTGTTTGTGTGGAATTATATACCTCAGTGTATTGGTTATACCAGTATGTGTGTGTGTGTGTGTGTGTGTGTGTGTGTGTCTGCTGTCTGTCTGTTCATATGAAGATTTGTAATGCGATTTGATGTACACTAAAGTTAGTGAGTAATCGTGTGAGACCGTATTCTAATGGGCCTTGGTCTATTTCTTGAATGTAGTGATCTAAGCCAAACCAAAGGTATGGTTGGATAGAAGAGAGTTTCTTCTACCATCAAATGCCAAAACGAAAGTGGAATACGGACATTTACGATCCATTTGGGTATCACACTGGTTTATTTTCTCCTAAATGCAAGTTTATATAAATACTAAGTTGAATCTCTTAAGGGCCATGCGGATGATCCTCGTAGGTTATACCTTTTATTTTCAACGATGTGTTATGCTACTTTCCAAACTACCACAGGTAAGCGCTTGCTTCACGATGGTGTTTCCTGTCACTTTCCACAATGTTTCCGTCATATCACTGTGTCAGAACAGAATATAACTTCAGGTGTAATAGCTGTCAGTGTTTGTGTGACATAGCATTATACCTTTATTCATTCATATAGGATTGATCTTCAGCAAATTGACAATATACATGTCCATACGAAATTCCACCATCTCTCTCTCTCTCTTTTTTCTTTTCTCTCTCTCCTCTCCCTCTCTTTTTCTCTCTCTAACTGTGTAAGTGTTAATCTGCCTGCATGCATGTGTATGTTTATCTGTCTATGTGTGTGGATGTCTATCATCATGATTGCATGTCTATCATGATGTGTGTCTACCATTATGTATGTCTATCACTATGTATGTATATATCTATGTTCATGCATGTGTCTATGAATGTATGCCTTTCTACATTTACATGTATGTCTATTTGAGTGAATGCTCATCTGTAATTATGTCAAGCTTGATGTTTATGTATGTATCTCTCCGTCTGTCTCTTGGTGTAACCGTCAATCTGACTATATGTATATATGCATGTATATACGTCTGTGTGTCAACCTGTATGTTTACCCGTCTATGCGTTTGTATGTCTATCCGTCTATGTATTTGTATATCTGTGTTTATGCGTGTGTCTATGCATGTATGCTTATCTAAATGTATGTCTATCTGAGTTTATTTTAGTCTATCTTGGTGTATGTCTATCTGAGTTTATCTTAGTCTATCTTGGTGTATGTCTGTCTAATCTGATATGTATGCGTATGTATATCTGTCTATATACGTCTATGTTTGTCACTGTATATGTTTATATGTATATATTCATGTCTCTCTGAAGGTATGCCTATCTGAATGACTGTCTATCCGAGGGTATGTCTTTCTGTATTACTATATTTCTGTAAACTAAACCGGTCTCTAAGTCATGGATGTAGTATGTGAATATTGTAAATCGTGTAGATCAGACAGTGTAGTTACAATATTGCAATAATTTAACTTCTAAGTATATATTACATATAAGACAAGTAGATGTTACGGGAGGGGGAGGTCTGCGCCTGCCTGCCTGCCTGCCTGCCTGCCTGCCTGCCTGTGCCTGCCTGCCTGTGCCTGCCGGCCTGCCTGCCGGCCTACCTGCCTGCCTGCGATTAGCGAATATAAACTTTAAAAACTTGTCAAATCATGCATCTATGCCTAAATAAATCTGGGACGTTGATAAGATCTTAAATACGTCCCTGATAACATGTAGATAGACATTTAAGGCTTTTTTGAAATAGTGAGAATTCATGCTGACTACTAAATTTAATCTTTATCTATACTGTTCAGGAATGCGAACGTAATGGGCTCAAATGCAGAAAACAATATTCATTACTCAATTCTTCAAATATATCATTTACGATGAGAATAATGATACAGGTTGTAATACGCACCCAAAGGCAACCCAGCGAAAAAACCTTGGTGCTCAACAAAGGCGCACGATATTATCAAACAGTTCATATTTCAGTTTAGGATACGACTTTGTTTAAATTTAGATTTTCTATGAAAACATCTACATTTAATACGAATTATGATAAAGGTTTAATACGCTAAATTAGTTTACGGTGCACACCACCTTAAAAATGTTCCGACGGGCCCTCCTGACGAAACCACATCAATCCCCCAAAAAGGTTCAGATCAGCCTGTGTAGACGCACAGTTCGATCAGACGGTTTACGTTCGAAAGAGACAATCGACGGACTTTATGCTATGTTTTATATGGGAAAATGTTTGTAATCCTTTAGGAGATATTTCATGTTTTTTAGATACTCACTCAACGTTCACGGTCGAATTTAATCAAGACCCGCTATATGTCTCATCTAAAAGATTACCAATAAAAAGAGAGCAATATCAACACAACCATGTCGTGTTAAAATACTAGTCCATGCTCCCGTCGTCGATTTCAGGTATTATTGAATCTCCAAAACCAGATCATATAAAGGTAAAAATGTGTAAACTAATGGGAGGAGGAGGGAAGGGCTACAGTTCTGTATTGTTTTACCCAAAAATGCACATTGGACTAAATTCCATGTACATGTATACGGAATGTGAAGGTTATGATGAGATTATGATAATGCACAGGCTCGCCCGAGTCTCCAAACCAAGCTGATGCATTAATATCCCCAACTCGTCAGGCGCGTCACACATGGTATGCGTCTTGTAATTCTAGTAGCTTTAACTATAGTTACAATCGAATATTCCCTAACGTTAATTAAGGTAGAACGCGCCTCTAAAAAAATATTCGAATTTCCTCACGAAACTTTGCATCACCATAATACAGCATATGCCCAATAAGATTCTGTTCTTACTTTTTTCGTATCTAAAACAGTGTTTAAACTACGAGTTCTCAATGTATACCAATGATGTCACTTTTTAGACGTCTCTCAAATGTCCCTTGTTAAAACAACAACAGCTGATAGTTTGGTCAGTTTTAGGTTGATAGCTGCGAAATTATATCACAATTTTCATCTTAAGAATACCTTCACGTTCATGTAATTTTCTTCTTTGTGACGTACGTTTAAAAAGAATAACGCGTCTATAACGTCACTTTTCAGCAGCGAAATTCCGTCGCGTTACGCGTAAAAAAAGGCGACTTTCTTTCATTTAAAAAAAATCTGTACATTTAATTTTTGATTTTTTTTAAACTAGTCATTTATAATTTTATTACAAATCGTTTGATATCAAGAAAAGTATACCTTACCGAGTTCGTTTTTTCACATATCAATTTATCTTACCCCTAATGTAGTGCATAATGGAGCGTGAAATGCATTAGAACGACAGGATTGCCTCGAAAGCTACTCATCAGAGATCACTTTACTTGAAGAAAGTTACCGAGAATCATCAAGCAAATAGAGAACTCGATCATTTACCAAGAAAACGTATTGTGGACATACAAAAAGCTGTCACAGTTGTGAAAATCATTTGAATATCGTGATTTTGTAAAGGATTACAAATTTAGACTTTTTAACTAAGTTATAATTCGCTGCCGGCATTGCCACGCTGTGTCTGCAATACATACATGAAACCTATAGAAAGGAAGGAAGGGGTCCTTTACAAATAACATCAAGGCGTCCTTCAGCAAGGTAAAGTTTTGTTTATTATTTTACTTTATACATTTTTAGATAAGGATAGATGTGCATATAACACACTCTTTATGAGTGAAAAATAATAATTTTCGTTGCACATGCACTTTCCCGGGTATCGCGGGAGGACATTCCCGAACAGCCTTCTCTCAAATTTAATCATGACTATCTCTCCTGTTTGTTAACCATTTCCAACATACAGCAGATAACTTTTGAAAATATCGTGGCAAAAGGTGAAATTGCTCATTATGAAATATTTCTATATTTCTCACAATAGTTTCGCAATATTAAATAGTTATTCTTTGTTCTTTGAGTATTTAAATGTTCTATTTTTTAAAAAATGTTTTGAAAGTTTTAAGCAGCATATTTATTGTATGTGGGAAAGTGATTTGTAAAGAAATCTAAATACATCCTATAAGTTACTTAATTAAAGTCCCAATTGTATCGCCTCGGTCCATTGCGCCCGGTAAAATGCAAACTAACATAATTATCCGTTATAGGTCTCTTTACCTGCTGTAATAAAACTCTTACCACCTTTCAGAAATGTTGACCTACTCACACGAATGGTTTCCACCAAATAACTTTTAAAAGAATGAAGCAAATAGTAGGGCCGATTGTAGAGACAAAGGCACGTGAATCTTGTGAAAGGACGTGCGCTCGAAAACACTTTGATGAGATCGGCTACCCTTTCTACATTTCCAGCGGTAGACGATTCACGTTGTAACTATTATCATTATGTTTTATTATTATTATGATTCAGGTCAAACGAAACATAAAAACAGACATGTGTCACTTGCATTACCCCTACCACGGATATGGGCCATGTCCGATATATGTAACATATTGAGGCGTATTAATGCATTAATTTTGTTAACAAATTAGGGTAAAGTATAAACCCTTTCCCATTGTAGACGCATTCTGAAGCAGACGAATATTAAAACATTGCAACAAAAGAATAAATTGCTCATCTTCTACTTTTGCCACAACCTTTTCAATTATATTCAATAATGAGATTTACATTTATAGAGAATATCCATATATTTTACTAAATTTTTCATAGTCGTCTGCTGCAGACATTTTGAACTGAACACTTGCATAATAATGTAAAATTGCCTTCACTGTGTTGGCTCAAAAATGTTTTATTCGAACGGTAACCAATAGAGATCCAACTAATTACGTTCTACTTATTCTATTTTAAGGGATTTCAAAGGAATGGGGATATTTCTTAAATCACTTCTATTTCCGTCGTTGAAAAAGTAAACAGGAATTTATCTCTTGAATAAAAATTAATGGTGTAATAAGATATACTGAAAAGAGGCTTTTTTAACAGATGGAGTTGACTTTCTGTACCAGAAAAAAGAAAAACTTTCAAAGGATACCATTTTAATTGTCAATATTCTTCATTTTACAGCATTAATATAATTTATTGAAATAATATCTCTTTATTAATTAGTTAGCATCGGATGAAAAACGCAACATTATGTGAGTTATTATTTCAAATAGTTAGTATAACATTTGAAGCCATTATAGACCCATATATTATTATTTGTCCATCAATATTAAAATCTGAATAATTGGAATATAATATATTATTAAATTTTACTGCCGACTGAATAACATAACTGCAACAAGGACCATTTATCAGCTTACACATAATGTATACCTAAAATACGACTGTTTAACGTCATAACTGAATAGGTAAAGGGGTGAGATAAACTGATAGTGTGCAAAAACGAACTCGGTAAGGTATACTTTTCTTGATATCAAACCATTTGTAATAAGATTATAACAAAGACGATTTAACAAAATCAAAAATTAAATGTACAGATTTTTTTTAAATGAAAGAAAGGCGCCTTTTTTTACGAGTAACGCGACGGCATTTCGCTCCTGAAAAGTGACGTTATAGACGCGTTATTCTTTTTAAACGTACGTCACAAAGAAGAAAATTACATGTACGCAAAGTTATTCTTAAGATGCAAATCGTGATACAATTTCTCAGCTATCGACCTAAAATTGACCAAACTATCAGCTGTTGTTGTTATAACGAGGGACATTTGAGAGACGTCCAAAAAGTGACGTCAGTGGTATACTTTGAGGTCTCGTAGTTTAAAAACTGTTTTAGATACGAACAAAGTAAGAACATAATGTTATTGGGCATATGCTGTATTATGGTGATGCAAAATTTCGTGAGGAAATTCGAATATTTTTTTACAGGCGCGTTCTACCTTAAGAGGAGTCGAACACGAAAGTGGATTTGATTTTTGGAATAATTTCAGTTAATTACGCGTACACCAGCTTTAATTGTTTTCATACCATGTATTAGAATCTTATGGAATAAATCGTGCCAGAATTAACAAAGGTATTTCAATAAATTCAGTATGATACAGGAATAACATACAACGGGTATGATTAAGTGTCCGTAGCGTTTGTTAATGGTTGCCACCATATCGATTACTAGATTGTATTTGTAGGAATGTACAAACATTGAAATTATGTTTTTGTGATCTATTAATAAATCATTCACAAATGAAAACCGAGAATCATGACCTTACAAAATTAATAAACGCGCACTGTAGCAACCCGTTTTGTAATAAAGATTTAAAAGTTGATTTAAACTGTATATTTCAACTTAAAGTTAAAAGAAACTTATGTACAAATATTAATACGGTCTTATTTCAGAAGGTTAAGACAGAACAATTGCATAATACATACAAGAGTAGCAAAAACCCGTCTTGTAATACCAAGTTTTGAGACTCAACGCGTTTTGTAATAAAAATAACGGAAATATAATAATCTGTTCCTTTCAGATATATTCTAAGCGGAATCAATACATACATGTAAATAATACTTATTTCAGAAAGATGGTAATGAAATCGCGCGTAAATCATACATGAATATCAAGAACCAGTTTGTTCATACCACATGTTCAGATTCAACCCGTTTGTTTATACCGCATTTTCAGGCTCAACCCGTTTCGTAATAATACAATTAAATAGTCGATTTTACTGAAACGTTTAACTTAAAATTACAAGAAACCTATTTACAAATGTTAAAAAGTCTTATTTTAGAATGTTAGTAATGAAAAATTGTATAATACTTACATGAATAGCTGAAATACACATACATGTCTGTCTGTCTGTCTATTTGTATGTATGTCTGTCTGTCTGACTGTATGTCTCTCTCTCTCTCTCTCGTAAAAAAAACATAAATTGTTTTTTTCGTTTATAGGTAACATGTGCAGTAATAGTAGTAAACTTTCTTATTATTGTTACTTTAAACCTAATTTTGCTGCTGAATCATACTTGTCATTAATTGATTTAGGTAAATTTAGGAAAGCTCTTTCAACATTTAGAACATCTGCTCATGATTTTATGATAGAAAAGGGACGCCATTTAGGAATTTATTTCTTTTTTTCAATAACCCATGAACCTTTCTGAAATCCGTGGGGGCCGCCATTTTAGTTATGTTTAAAACACGGTCTGTCAGACGTAAAACATAGATTGAAAATTACTGTCGTCTAGTCTATCATTTTTAATTCTAAATCGATAATTAAGGTAATAAAAGAACTGCATAATTTCGTGTGAACAAATATTGTAAAGAAAAAGCGAAAAATGCGTGAATTGAGAATGAAATATTTTTGTCTCGTTCGTCAAAATAGCCGAATATGGAACGCGGTTATCAAGGTGAACGATATTTACAGTAAAGCGCTTTGCAGACACAACGACACAATTGCGTTTGAAGCCTTAAATTTCACTGTATCCCGATTAATGACGTCTACAGACGTACCTGGTTATATATTTATAGAGAAACAACTCCAATCTATAGTCTAAAGTATTGGTAAGTAGGCTTAACATTATATTGTAGAGATGTCAGCAGTCTTCGCAATAATCTTCAGTCCTGACTGACGAACTTTCATACACATTCTCCTTTTCATTCATGACCTTCTTTGTTAAACCATCCGATTCATTTTACAGTAATCGGTTGGTTAAAGAAAGAAGGCCATACATGAAAATGAGCTTTCTCAGACTGACATTTTTGAAAATATTTCGTAAATTCGGTGAATTCGCACCACTGCAATTTCGTACAACATAAGTATACACAATCCTAGGAAATAAAAAGGTGTTACGTATACGTTTATCAGGCGCGTAGCTAGGCTTACGCACGTACGCACGTGCGTAAGGAATATTTTGAGAGGTTCAAAAATAAAAAATGAAACAACTGCGAAAAATGCAATGAAAACTGAACCCTAAGGGGGGTAAGGTTGAAAACGGACAAATCAGAACAATTCATACATGGACAAATTGTCACATGAAGCATCTATGTTTATTGATAATATTAGATGCCTATACATGAAGTTTGTATGTATACAGTTATATAGTATTTGCATATTGTACATGGGAGTACGATATTCGAAGTCTATTGGTGGAGCGAATTGTGGTCCGTGCCATTTATTTGGATCTGAGAAGAGATCGCTAGTGTCGCAACCTGCAACCAGAAAAAACGCAAAACGTTCCACGGTTTACCACTATGAGAAGGGTTAAAACATATCTACGGCCGCCAACCCTTACCACCGGTAGATTATCCGGGCTTGTTTTGATGAACATTCACCGTGATCGTGACATAAACACTGATTTTTTTAGTGATAGATGATATTTTACAAGAAGAAAGAAGCGACGACTAGCCCTCCTATTTCGCGTGTAGGCTTAAAGAAAGTACCTAGTATGAATCATCTGAATGTACAGTAAAACCTCGATGGCTCGAACATGGGAAAAGTCGAACACCCTGGAAAACTCGAACTCCTCCCTCGGTCCCGGCCAAACCCTCATAGAATTAATGATTTTTTAACCTGAAAAACTCGAAAACCTGCTCTTTCGAATTATCGAACTAAAAACACAGTCCCTTCGGCTACATTAAAGCACAAAGTACTGATAGGTCGAACTATTAACTGTGGGCCCCTCGAGTTCATGCCTTCGAAATTTCAATTTTGTTGAAGTGACAGTCAATGTTAGAAAATATAAATTCCGAATGCTGCAAATGTTTTAAGGGTATTTTGTGTATACATGCTGTACATAAGGGTATCAAGTAGGCTCATCAAGATATTGTGAAATATACGCCAGATGTCACCTGAGCCCATATAGCCGAATTTTTTCCCCGGGGGAGCATGACCCAGAAAAAATAAATTTTGAATGCTGCAAATATTTTCAGGGTATTTTGTGTATATATGCCGTACATAAGTGTATCAAGTAGGCTCATTCAGATATTGTGAAATATACGCCAGAAGTCACCTGAGCCCATATAGACGATTTTTTTCCCCGGGGGAGCATGACCCAGAAAAATAAATTTCGAAGGCTGCAAATGTTTTCAAGGTATTTTGTGTATATATGCCGTTCATAAGTGTATCAAGTAGGCTCATTAAGATATTGTGAAATATACGCCAGAAGTCACCCGAGCCCATATAGACGAAAAAGAAATCGGTGCGTAGTCCATATTTCGGCCCAGCTACGCCCCTGTGTATGGTAAACGGGGGCCTGGTCACAATGGGTTAAATGGTATGATATGTTATAATTCAAACACCGGGTTTATGCTGCACTACATGTACACTCCTGTTTGGAATTCTACAATAAGATATAGACAAAGAGAGTGGGATACATTTTAATTAAATCGTGGTACTGTGGCAAATATACAGTGTAGCGAATACAAATTGTTATAGTATACCAAAGTTGCGTCCCTTTTTTAAATTGGATCCATTTGTATAAACATAGGTCAACAACAAATAAAAAAACATTAATACTAGTTAGTACTGCTTTAAATATCCTATAAAGCCTCTAGATATTTCAGATACATGCAAATATGGTCAGTGCTCACACTACATACCCAGCATGTGTGGTTTCTTTTTATATAAAGTTTCGGTTAGAAACTTCTTACTGTCAGGGTCAAAAGTCACATATACTATGGTGCTATTTTTGCTTGTTACAAAACGAAGTCTGTGGGCAATTTGGGACTCCTCGGAAATCCGATTTTCCGATTTCAGACTGTATATCAAATGTTTACATCATTGAACATGTATCGAAGATTCTGTTCAGAGAACAATTACATAAAAATGACGACAGTGTCACTAAGCGCATTCAACTTTCAAGCTTTTCATTAACCACGTAAAAAAATGGCGGATTCTTGACCTCTGGCCCGTATCGACTCGATTAATTTGTTCGATCTAGTAGATCCGTAGTCTCAATATATCGCCGTTACATATTGCATTGTAGGATGCGAACAGTCAAACTAAAAAATCGCATTCCTAGTACAGAAACCTGGACTAGTAGATCCGATATGCGTTCGTTGGTAACAAAATACAGGAAACACCCTAATTTTATCATTCAGAAATCTGTTCAATGGACTAATTGCGTTAAACTGTCCATAACTGCTGAAAGTCAACGACCGTCAGGTAAGCTGGTGCTATCGTGATTCATTCAAAACTGTTGATCATGGCCCATTTGTCACAAATCGTGGTCACTCAGTTTATTCTTAGGCAAATTTGTCACATTGTATGTTTATTGCTAGGCCCAATGGGAGGGTGCAATGGGAGTCATGTTGTTTTGTTTAATCTTTGTGTCACGAAACCATATTTGTGCGAAACATAATAATTAGTTGCAATGTTCCGGTTAACATTAGAGTTGCCGTTCATGTAACATGCATGTAAAGACAACCAAAATGTGCAGACTCGGAGTGTTTTGCCGAGCCATCATGTAAGTTTGAGCTGCATCCTCACAAGTATGATTATATAAATAGTTTTTATTAGCACATCGCAACATTCTTTCCATGTCAGACATGTCCAATGCTTCTTAATGCTTAAAATGAAACAAGAATTCCGTCTCGTACCCAATGTTTTACGCACTTGAAGTCAAGTCTGAAGTTGTGAACAGTATGTTTCGTCTTTCGTTCATCTGCTTCTCTGATAAGTAGAACCACTGAAGATATTCTCTGTTCATATATGTTGTAATATTGCGTCGCCGTGAGGAAGACATTATAGTGATGGTTTAGATTTTGTTATTGTTACTTCTTTTAAGGATAAAGATAACATTTCTTTATATTTACTTTTTAGTAGTTAATACCAATTTTTATTCATTTAACATATGGATCAGCTTATCAATTATAAGTGATCAATTGGTGGGTCCATCCGTGTGAATGTGTAGACTCTAATGAACCTTTGCAGATCTGTAGAAAAGACAATTCCCTATCCAAGTTGCCCATTTGTACTGGTTTGAACCAATGAACAGTCACCTGACACCGTACGGTTACACTTTGGCTTTATGGCATTGCTACCTCTTGTACTGGCTATGTCTCTCAACTGTGTCATTGTTTGGTGTGTTTTTAAATGTTTTACACCGCCTTCAACAATTCTCTAGTTATCTGATGGCGTGTACTGGGTAAGTTACCAGTACTTTTGGTCCATTCATCCTGACACCAGCCAGTCAGTTGTAATGCTAACCCCGCAACCCTGAGCATCAAGAATGGCAGTCACAACTACCATTTTTTAAGGTTTTGGCTTGACCCGACTGGGGATCGGACTTGTGACCTCCCGCATCCCAGTCCAAATAAATGTGGGACTACCCGCACCAAAGGCAGACGTTCTACCAAAACACTGCCGAGGCCGTCCACTGTGTTATAGGCACACTGGTGAAAAAAGTTTCTTCTCAATCAGAATTTACTTCAAAACTCTGTTGCTACCTTCAATTACAACAAAATGTTATGGATTCATATTTATAGTTAAAGTTTAAACATATTATGTTAGTACATGTCCACTACACAGTCAATACAATCAAGGATTTCGCAAGCTGGAATGTACATGCTGGTTTCTAAAAAGATGTAAACAATTCTTTTTTTTTAATGTGTGCACCTAAACTTATATATTCTTTCAGATTGAAATTGCAGGGGTTCGGGGGCGCAGCCCCTGATGTTGTTTACAGTTGATAAACAATTTAGGATGCATCTGGCGACATGAAATGAAATATTTTAACATTCATTGAAAGGGGCTGATGTTGACCAATGTGTGGCAAATTATCTTCATTCTATATAGGTTTTAACATTTATAGAGATGTTCCTTTTTTTTTAATAGACATTTTCGAAGTCGTCTACTGCAGATTTGTCATATGAGGGAAAGCTTCAAAGCATTAAATTGATGATGTCTGTTTAAATCGTTCTTTGATAAATTGGCATTTGAACTAGATTAGCATGAAATTATAACCTTCAATTGTGAAAAGATTTAATTGATTCATATCTAGGTGAAATGTACTGTGCATGTCCACTCAAAAGATTTGCATTCTTGAATATGATTATTTTTACTGACAGGCATAAAAACATTGTTTATATATTATGTTGCCACAAAGTGTATTCATTTTGACCTAGTCACCTATTGTTCTTTGTTACAAAGTTGTTGGCTTTTTTTGTCTTTGCACAGTATAATTGAATTAATGATGAAGCAGGAGTTTAGGGGTGTAGCCCCAAATTAGAATGGAATATCAGTTTAAATAAAAAATATTAACCTAAATCCATTTCTCACATAAAATAAATATGCAACAGACCATTTTGAAAACATCTAAGCAAAACAAATGGAAAATCTCTTTAAATGAAAGTAAATTTATTGATAAGAGTTGAAATAATTGCTCAATATGATTAACCCTTTCCGTCATACTACAATTCTGCAGCAGATGACTTTGAACGTATTTTGTCAAAAGATAGAAAATCTCTATAATTGAAAGGACAACCTATGACTTAAAGAGGAAAACATTATGGCAAAAGGAGAAATTGCTCATTTTATGTACTTTTATTGTGATTTTGATCATGGAAACACATGAATGTGTAGCAATTGTTGATGTAAAATATGTTTATGAGTTTGAACAGCTTCGCTTCTTTGCATACACGAATGAAATACAATTCTTGCCAAAGGTATAAAGCTATGGTTTGAAGACGTTTCGAATGCGCTACTTGAATGTATATAAATAAAGATGTCAATCGTTTTCCACAGTTTTAAATGCAACATAGGACTCAGTTGTGATATTGAAGGATAATGACAAGTTTTCTCCTCGTTTCTAGAGCTCTGGGCAACAAACGGGTTAAGTAATTTATCTAGAAACCTTATTAAACACATGAGATACACAAAGCTGATGTCTTTGTCTCCTATTAAATTCCTCCGTTTGTCAACAATGTGTTTACTGTGTGTCCCATACCGATGTTGCGGTGTGTCCACCGATGTTGCTGTGTGTCCCATACCGATGTTGCTGTGTGTCCCATACCGAGGTTGAGGGTGTCCCATACTGAGGTTGTTACCTCGGTGTGTTTACCTTGTACTGGTTTCCAAACAATTATACTACCCCAATGTGCTTATGATAAATGACATTCAGGACCAATTCTTTATGCCATTACATTTGTCTTATATTTGAAACATGTCGAATGAGCATAGACCTCGGTGTGTTTGTGTGGAATGATATACCTCAGTGTGTTGGTTATACCAGTATGAGTGTGTGTGTGTGTGTGTGTGTGTGTGTGTGTTGGCTAAACAAATATTGTACACCAAAATAAAATCTTAATATTTAACCTTTTGAAATCTTACTTGTGTAGAACAATTTCTCAAGTTTTTAACAGTCGTCTGCTGCATAGGGTGTCATAGTACATGTTGTATTTTTCCTGGATTATGTTTGAGGAAATGATTTTAGAAGAATTTGCACAACGGTATTTTCTATCATCGGTTGCTATTGCATTGATACCTTCGTCTTGAATTACCCTTTAAAATAACACTTTCCTACATACAGACACTTTCATATGCTATATGTTTACTTAACTATTGCAATGTACTTAACAAAATAAATAGTTTACATTCATATGTAAATATATTACTGAACAGTGCAGTAAGAACTACTAGAACTTTAGCCCATCTAGTTGTGTGTGGCCCCGTCGTCTGCTGCATAAACGAGTGTGTCTTGGTCATATCATCAGTTATACCATTTGTAAATGGTCCAAAGGCAAGATGCCGATTTGCGAATAAAAACTTCAAATTATGCACCTATGACTAAATAATAGGTAGACTGACATTTAGGGATGTACTGAATTGAGAAGTGGATTTTTATATATATATATTTGTCTGTAACATTGTTATGAACTCTTCCGATTTAGTTGTAAATTAAAACATGTTTAGTCAATATGCCTTTTTCAAACAGAGTGGATTAAACTTGTTTGAGATAAAGGGAAAAATATCCTTCGTGAACCTTCCAAGCGCTTTCCAGACACTTTTCAAATATTGATAAATGATAGATATTTCAATAATCTGAAGAAGTTTTAGAAAAAGTTAAATTATAAATATGTATTTTCCTTATTTCAAAGTTTTGAACCTGTCTGTTCTTACACCTGACAGATATTGGTTCTCATCAGGGCAAAATAGCGTAAATTTCTGAGGTTTAATTACAACATAGCATGTGAACCTCCAAAGATATGGATAAAATAACTCCAGAATGTGATTTATACCACAAAAAAAACACAAGAAATTAGCATATCTCTCATATCTATCATATTTCTTATGTGCTGAAATAGCAAAACAATATGCACATCATAAGGCTTTCATAAATGAATTTAGCATAAAATTAAACACCAATTTTCTTGTGCTTTTTTTTATTATCCATATATCTAACTTTAAAAAAACAATGTTACAACAAAAGTTAAATATTATGAAAAAAATCTACTTCTCAGATCTGTACACCGTTAAGGCTCTTTTGAAACTTTACGAATTAAAGCTGATTAAACAATTTGATCGGGATCTATACTGTTCAGGAATGCGAACGTATACCTTTCGCACAAACAGGCTCAAATGTGAGAAGCAAATTTAATTACTCAATTCTTGAAATATATCATTTACGAATTGTCAGTTATTTTTACAATTATAAATATATTAACATAGTGGTTACACCAACTGTAGAATGTCAAGGACGTTCGGAAATCGGTGGGCTGAAAAGAGATTAGTAATATCCACTATCATGTAACCTCCAGTTGTAAACTTATTTCACTTAACCCTTTCCTTACGTCTGATTCGATAGCAGAGGCAGTTAATTACATACATTTTTCAAATAGGTTTTCAAAGTCGTCTGCTGCTGATTAGTTGTAAGTGGGAAAAAGTTAAAATGTTTTTAATTATTAAATATTTGCACAAAACGTGCAAAGCATATCGCGAGATTTGTACCAAGTAGGGTTTTCTAGGAATCTGGTGCTTGATTGCTGAGTTGTTCAAATTTAGAATGATGATGTTTTTCCATTTTATTCTGTTTTTAACTTTTTACAAACGTTTGACACGTCTGAAACTTCTTAATGATACATTATAGAGAATATTGTCGTAAAGAAACACGTTCTATACGTTTGGAGAAAACACTTTTGTAAATGGAGGAAATGTTCAATACAAGTAATATCTCCTCTCTCCCCAATTTCCAACTGTTTCCCAAACTTAAAAAGTCGTCTACTGCAGAAAAGTTTGAAGACAAATCAGTCCTATGTGATAAATACTGATTGATTGGGGTTAAACGCTGTTTTCAACGCTGTTTTCAACATTGTTTCAGTTGTATCACGGCGGCCAGTTCACCTACTCATATGTTTCCTAGTTTTCTCACACCAGTACCCTTCGCAACATGCTCACCAAAAAACTGGCTGCTTTTCCACATAGAATGTTAGCCCATCGGTGAAAGACGAATGACGCCTGTCACCGTGTCTTTTGTCAAACGTCTGAAGGAATGTTGGCCGAGCTGTGGTTCGAACTCAAAATCTCTGGATTAACAACCCGCGTCGCTACCGACTGAGCTACCGGGGCTTAGCTACGTGATAAGTAAGACGAGAAGTACGTAAACCAATGAATACCGTATAAAAAGAACGACTTTATCTCATGTTTCGGAAACGACTATTTTCTTTTCAACGAACCTACCTTAAATAAGCGTTTTCTACGAAAAGAACTCAAGTTAATTAGTCGCCGGGCAGAAGCCCGCGACTTCTATTTTTAATAGGTTTTCGGAAATCACATGGGAGGGGGGATTATTATTAGAAAGAAACACATTTAGATGTCTTGAACATATTACAATTGTGTTTGTTTAAAAACACTAAGTAATGACACATCTAAAATGAAATAAATATTCCGATGTTTAAGGTATTTTCAGTTTCTTTATTTTGACTCGCATTTATGTTTTTTTGTTTTATTTACAAAGACAAAACAGTCCCTATTAGCTAGACTGGTATACATTTATTTTACACTATATACTACATGTAATGAAAAGGCGATAACTACAAACCTTTACGTCGCAGTCTAATTTGTTTACTTACGCGCACCTGCGTGACTCGCGAATAGCAACTGCGTAGATCAATCTCCTTTGCAGAGAGCCGTCTCTTTACACTCACTTACAAATCGAAAATTATATGTTATTTTTAAATGTTTATTTGGTTCGAAACAAATGAAGAAAAGAACAAACCGAGATAAACTGGTTTTAATGGAAAAATGACTTTGAACGAACACTCTCTGCCTATAAAGAGAGTTTCAAGAACGACACCTCTGCGAATAAGAAAGAATCGGGTCTTTCGTAAAAAATTGTTTCGTCCTTGACAATTTTAAATGTGTCATTTAATTCCCTAAAGGCATATTGCTTCCGATCTGCATATTGTTATGCATCATTGACACAAGGGCGCTCATCATAATATAATTTTAAAACATGAGTAGTTTGTTGTTTTCATTATTAAAAAAGGAAGGAAAGAATTAAAATAAATTAACATGTTGTAGAGCTCAGTTAATGTTCGAAATTCAGTTTAAATTATACAACAATTTCAATGAGATTTAACTGTTTAGTTGATATTATATTTCGAAGGTGGTCTAATTTATAAATATTGGACTACATTCCAACATTTGTTAAGTATGATATACTTAGGACGCTAAACTAATATCATTTTAAGAAAAAGAGAAAACTCATGTCTTCAGCGATTTAACCCTTATCTCATTGTTTTAAAAGTAGATTGCTGCAAAGGTGTTCACTGTTGACTTTAAAAGAGGAAAGGTAAAATGACGTGCTATTGCATGCAAATTCTAAATTGTCTGTTTTGTGGTTTTATTGAAAAATAATAAAATTCAAATATTCTGACAAACATCTTGAAAAGTGTATGTGTAATTCACAAATCTTATAATTATTCCTTAATGAAAGCACTGTATACATACTAAGACTAATGATTGGCAAGATTACTCATTTCCATTACTGTTTATGATCAATAATTAGTTGGTTGTGTGTATGGTCAACCTACTTTGGAATGGAGATTGATCATACATAAACAATGAAAGGCTTCAATTATCATTCACTTCGTTGACAAAACAATGTAAGTTACGATACATTTTCACTTGACCCCACCCCTGATGTTCCAATATGCCCCTCAGTTGATAACTGCTTATTCAACTACTATAATGTTAGTGTTATGCATAACTAACTGCACTATGGATATCCGGCGACATTGATGCGTTGCATCAACCTTCTCTTGTACGTATAATGATACAGGTTTAATATGCTCCCAAAGCCAACCCATCGAAAACATCTCGGTGCTTAACAAAGGCTTAGATACGTGTCGACGCAAAATTACGATCAGACAGTTCGTATTTCATTATTGGCATTCTCATGTTTCTGAAACGCATATTTTTTCTTTTCAAAGGACCTAATTTAAATATGCGTCTTCTACGAAAACAAGTACAGTTTTTACGAATGATGATAAAGATTTAATACGCAAAAGTATGTGCACCGTCAAAATACTCCATCCTAAAAAATACACATCGATCCTCAACCAAGGTTCAGATCAGCTTGTGAAGACGCTCAGTTATCGATCAGACAGTTCACGTTCGAAACAGACAATTGACGGACTTTTCGCTATCTTTACGAGATGTTTCTACGGTTGATCCTGATTACCAAACGTCACAGTTATAATAATAATTTATAACAGATTTTCTCGTGCCTAGGCACATGCAGTCTATTTCTACTTTAATATGAACCGCGTCAGGCGACTTGCGGCCTTATTGACACTCCAACGTGAAATCATTCTTCCGATTAATCTGAAACCTCTTCAGCAAACGACTTTTGAAAACCTTTTTGACAAAAGGAGAAATTGCTCACTACAGATTTGTTGTATGTGGAAAAAGGTTTCATGTCTATATCACATCTTGGCTAAAAGTGAGTTAACTGGTTAGACTGTGCAGATGCATTAAGATCCAACATCGCTAGACACGGTGCACGTGTGTTTAGCCCCGTGAAAATTCGGCAACAACAGATAGATGAAATTACATAGAGATTGGGATACATAATATGTTGATGTTTTTGGCAGGCAGGTGCTGTTTGTCACTTCCCATTATTCTGTTCACAACTGACGTGTCTACAGCAGACGGGTGTGAAAAATGTATGTAAATGAAACATTGCTACCTATTCAAGTTGAAATATTGTGGGAAAAGGAGAACTTGCTCGTTTTGAGCAATTTCATCTTTTGACACATTGTTTTCAATTGTCGTCTGCTGCAAATGCGTCAGAAAGTGTTTGTATGTAGAAAAGGGTTAAAGCCGTGATAATGTTCTACTAGGCCTAATGGTCATTTTCTTAGAATGCTGATATGTGTCACTCTCGGGTCCGTTTCCTGGTCATGATTATTTAAAAAAAAAAATCCAACAAGTTTCAAAAGTCGTCTGCTGCAGATGCCTGAACTACGTCTGCATTTAAGAAAGCCAGAGCCATATAAGATAGACTAAATAACTAAATGACTGGGTTACATGATGTATCCTTGCCAGATGGATGTAGATTATCCCTTTCCCACACACAACGAATTTGCAGCAGAAGACTATCCAAACATCTAGTCAAAAATATGGACACTCTGTATTCAAAATAGTATAATTGTTTAATAGAGTTTAAAACAATCTGACAAAAGAAGATATTGATCATCTATTGTTTTCAAAAATCGTCTAATGTAGAGGCGTCAGGGAGCGTTTGTGTGTGGGGATAGGGTTACCCTTACCTTGATATAGTCAACAAATGACGTGTCTACAGCAGGCGTTATTATAAAACCTATGTACGGGAAAACAAGAGATAGTTCTCCTTAATCAATGATGGTTTCACGTCTGTAAAAAAACACGTCTTCAATGCGTCCAGATACTAACATTCAGTTTTGCCTTATATGTTTATAAGTAATCCGCCGCTTGCCTACTGGTTGAGCATCGGGGACCGTCGAAGTGCTTTGGGTAAGGCACATTTCTTAGCCGAGTGCTTTTTTGCCTGATCAGGGATTAGGAATATGTGAACTGCCGCCGCGATATGACTGGAATAATGTTGAAAACGGCATATAACCCCAATTAAACGACGGTTTAACGTATGTACAAAAAAACACGTCTTCAATGCATTCAGATAATAACATTCAGTTTTAACTAAGGTGTTTATCGAGTTACCAAACATTTTTTTCATCCCGAATTAAAGCCGTTGAAATAATATATGGAGAACGAGTCCTTTTTCTTAGATTAAAGTTAAACAAAGTCTTTAACTGTTGATACATTAAAAATACTATCGTCCGATATTTAACATGAAATAGTCTTCTTTATAAAATTCAGTCCTGACAGAGTTGAGCTGAAATGTGGTGACAATTAATACGCCGATATGAATCACTCTCGGGTCCTTTCCCTAGTAATGATTATGTTCAATATTTCTCTTGTGTCAACCTGTTTCAGATGTCGTCTGCTGCAGATTTCTAAAATATAGCCTAAGGCTTCTTTTCTCGATAAGCAGCTACTAAGTACAGATTTTAGGCTAAGATGTTTTTACGAATGATGTGAAAACTGCTCAACAAATAACGCCTTTCTGCATTTAATTTACCCTTTATCACACATAGACCCTTTCTGGCACCTCTGCAGCAGATGACTTTTAAAAGTGTTTGTGGCAAATGGAGAAAATAGCTCAAACTGAGCAATGTTTGTCACAATGTTTTCAACTCTATTCAACATTTATACGTTCTTTGCCTTAGGTTTACCATACTGTAAGCCAAATATGGTCGCGTCATCTGTCGTTGGTTTCATGTATGTTGGGATAAGTTGAATATTTAAAAACTGTTATCTGTCACAGCGGTCGAGCTCCAGATCCGAGGGATGTACTTGTCCTCAAATCAAGAGGTCTTAAGTTTGAATCAAGGATCTACTTGAGCTAACTCTATTCCATATGGCGATTAAAAATCCATTTCCTGATCAGTATCAAGGTTTTTTCTCATTTCTCTGCTTCCCAAATACAACACAATTGCAGCAGACGACTTTTAATCTAATTTTGCATTTATCTACATTTCCTCCTGAACCTGAAATTCCCGTCAAACTTTACAGGAATTG